>JACXGJ010014171.1:0-15229 GCA_016801105.1 Esox niger | reverse complement strand
CACCCCTGTCTCCATCCACACCACTGTGTCCCTCTACACCCCTGTCTCCATCCACACCACTGTGTCCCTCTACACCCCTGTCTCCATCCACACCACTGTGTCCCTCTACACCCCTGTCTCCCTTCACACCACTGTGTCCTTCTACACCCCTGTCTTCTTTCACACCACTGTGTGTCTCTACTCCTCTGTGTCCCTCTACACCACTGTTTCTCTTGACACCCCTGTGTCCCTCTACTCCTCTGTGTCCCTCTACACCCGTCTCCCTCTACTCCTCTGTGTCCCTCTACACCACTGTTTCTCTCTACACCACTCTCTCCCTCTACACAACTGTGTCTCTCTCTTGCATGCTCACTGGGGACCCTAATTAAGTGTGGCTGGTCTTTGATGTTGTCGCCCTGGCAACAGTCACCAGGACGAGGAAGCATCTGCAAAACACTTTTTTTCTCTTCCTCTCTCTCACTTACACATATATACAAACACACACTGACAGGCAGCATTCACAAATGATTTGACCTACGATACACACACCTACAATGGATTACTGCACAATGTTTCCCCATACCACACACACACACACACACACACACACACACACACACACACACTGCAGGCAGACTCATTGCGACATACACCAATGGCATGATGAATGGTTCCTTTACATGGGTTGCTACAATAATGCACTGCATGAAATCTAGTCTGGTTGGTGAATTTGGATTTCAGCTCTCAGTCCCTCAATGATGGACTGTTCCTGGTGACTGTAATAGCACTGAATGTCATTCTACTACAGCAGGGTGTGTCGTAGCCCAGGCCCGGATTGGTTGAGTCCAAAAGGCTGTAGCTGCCTCACCAGGATAAGATGACTAGAGCAGAAAAAGACTCACAATTACTGCTGAACTCTCTCTCTCATCCTCTTTCTCTCTGTATATGTACAGTACCTTGTGAATGCATTCAGACCAATGACCAATTGTCTCAGGTGATCATCGGTTGGAGATTTCATTTTAAAACACAAAATCAATTATTGTAAGGTGACATTGGTTTTATGCTGTGAAATATTTAAAAGGTAAAAGGAAATGTTGCTTGCAAGAGTGTTCAACCGCCACACATGAATATTTGCTCCATTAAAAACTTAAAATCTTTTGAGGTGAGTACAATCTTTGCACTCAACCAACATTGGTTGTCAAGGTTGCGTGGACGATGCTTGTGGTATGCAATTTTCAAATAGTGCCACAGATTCTAAATGGGATTGAGATCAGGACATTGAATGGGCCATTGTAGGCCCAGTCAAAGTCTGGGCCATAAATCTGTCTGTTCTGGAGCCTCTCCAACGTTGCTTTGGCCCTGTGCTTGGGCTCATTGTCTTGCTGAAAGGTCTTCCAGTTTTTCCCCAGCTTCAGTTTTTTTGGAAGATCAGCAAGTTCTCTGGCAGTATTTCCCTGTATTTTGCTCCATCAAGTTCTCCTTAGAAAGAGGCCCAGTCTCTGATTGGTTTTAATGAATGAAAACAGCACATCATTTGACATCTGACTGTAGATAGCATCTCCCCGTATAACATTAGCAATTCAAATCGTTTTCTGCTCCATTGACTAGTATTCAGTAGTTAGCCACCTGCAATGCATATAACCAGCATCCAGCAAAATATTGTTTTGCATGGTTGTATATCAGGGAAGGAAGATGAGGCCATTTTACAGGACCAGGTGCTCTCTGTGGTTCAAATACTGTTCCTTCAGGATGTTCCATATCCCAGGATAATAATGTTCCCATACACTTTGCTAAATGGATAGTTTTATGACAAACAGGATGATGTCTCCCTCTCTGAGTGCAGAGTTGCTTGGCGTGACCCTGAAAAACAACTTGTCGTTCTCTGCATGATTTGTTCCTGCACTGTTGGAGCCCCTTTAGATAAGTTCTGGTGTGTCCGGCACTGTTGGAGCCCCTCTAGATGTGTTCTGGTTGGTCCTGTACTGTTGGAGTCCCTCTAGATACGTTCTGGTTGGTCCTGCACTGTTGGAGACACTCTAGATATGTTCTGGTCGGTCCTGTACTTTTGTTCCACCTCTATGTGAGTTCTGGTTGGTCCTGTACTGTTGTAGCCACTCTAGATAAGTTCTGGTTGCTCCTGTACTTTTGTTCCTTCTCTAGGTGAGTTCTGGTTGGTCCTGTACTGTTGGAGCCCCTCTAGATAAGTTCTGGTTGGTCCTGCACTGTTGGAGACACTCTAGATATGTTCTGGTCGGTCCTGTACTTTTGTTCCACCTCTATGTGAGTTCTGGTTGGTCCTGTACTGTTGTAGCCACTCTAGATAAGTTCTGGTTGCTCCTGTACTTTTGTTCCTTCTCTAGGTGAGTTCTGGTTGGTCCTGTACTGTTGGAGCCCCTCTAGTACTGTGTTGGTCCTGTTATTTGACTCTCTCATAGCGTAAGGTGCGTTTGATGGGACGAAGTGTGTGGGATTACAAACCACTTCAAATTATTAATTTGCCACAGTAAGGTACTGCCACTGTAAGGCATCAGTTCCTGCTCTTAGTTAAAATTGGGAGCTTACTCTCCTTTCACTTTCTTCTTCGTCCTCAGCCATCCTCTGTCTCTCTCTGTCTATGTCTAAAGAGATGGGGCTCTACTAACAAATGTGCTCTTTTTACTTCTTCATAACAACCACCCCTGTGACATTATCAACAGTAGCCAAAGCAATTAAAAAGCAAACAACATCAACAAAAAAACAACAGCTGTCCATGCAATTTGACCGTGTTTGGCATTTGCTGTCCAATGTACCTTTGACACATTGAAAAAACGTGCACATTTTGTGACTGACGCCCCAGCCATTTGGGTCTTTGAAACTCTGTTAGTTGCCTCAGGTTGCTTTGAAAGCTGAAATATCGAAATGATAAATGGTCTTACTCCCTAAACTCTGCCTCGTCTCAATCCCCTAGCTTGTATTATCTTGCTCTTCCTTTCTCTTCCTCTCCTAGCTTTTCGTCATCGACAACGGAGCGGACGACTGGCGCATCGCCATGACGCTGGAGCGAGTGTTGCTGATATCGTTGGAGCTGCTGGTGTCTGCTGTGCACCCGGTGCCCGGGGACTTTAAGTTCCAGTGGCGGGCGCGCCTGGCATTCTCTTATGCCCCGTCCCAGGCTGAGGCAGACCTGGACATGGTGCTGAGTGTCCCCATGTTCCTGCGCCTCTACCTCATAGCCCGCGTCATGCTGCTACATAGCAAACTGTTCACTGACGCCTCCTCACGGAGTATTGGGGCTCTTAATAAGGCGAGTGTTGCAGCCGGGCGTGCGCTCGTAGGCGCGCGCGCGTGTGTGTGTGCGTGTGTGTGTGAGACAGAGTGAGGAGGGGCGGGGCTTGAGTGTGAGAGTTTGTTGTTTACTTGTTATCTTCATTCTGTCTCTAACTTACAAGGCCACTCCTGCTGAGTTCTTGTCACTGTCTGTTTTCCCCCTCATCTCCCTTTTCCTGCCTCTCCTCATTTTCCCAGTAATTCCCTCTAAACACTAACATGATGCTGAGGCCAAGCTAACTAAGGACAATGATAACAGATGTAGCAGCAGGAATGACCAGATAGTGGGTCTTACATTAATTAAATGGCACCCTATTCACTGTGTAGTACACTACTCTGGTTGAAAAGCAGTGCAATACAAGGGGACTCAAATCAATCATTAGGGTTAGACAGTGATGCTGAGATGACATGAAGTGGCATTATTGATGGAATATTACAACACAACTGAGATTCAGAAATATAGCAAACAATTGAATGTTATTCGGAAGAAAATGATTATGTATAAAACATATCTATATATATGTTGAGACCATGAACTAGAGAAATGCCTCACAATGCTATTTATATTTTCATGTTCATTATTTATCTATAAATACTTTTGAAATTGTCGGTCAGTCAGATTAGCGAATGAGCTTTCCGGCTGGACTCCCAAGCTTCAACTGCCTGTGGGTATTTATTCCAATACCCTGGGATCATGAGATGGTGACAGGATTTCTGCAGAGAAGCAGCTTGGTCAGCTAGCAAAAGCTGTTTCACCCGCAAATTACACCTTAATGACACAGATTCAATTATAATGACGCACAAAGCAGCGAGCAGGTAACTTTAGCTTGAGGAGCAGAAAAGGCGTCGACGGGGAGTTAGTGGGTACGTGACTGAGTGTTTGAAGCATAATGCGTTGGATAGGGAGTGTGGTTGTAATTTCCCACAAGATTTTGCCCCGTCAGATGTATGTGGATCTCTTTATGTTCTGCTGAATGAATAAAGCTTGGATTTTTACAAACCCTCATTTATCAGCCCTCAACCCTTCGAGTGCCTAGCCACTGAATGGAGAGTAAATGATGACCTGTAATTTATTACTGTCAATATCACCTGACATTGTAAACCTTAAGTGGACGTAAGTTACGTCTTGAGATAGAGATAGTAAACGAAGGTAGATCCCCCCATTTTTTAAATGTCGCATGTTTCGGTTGAGGTGTGTTTTGAATATTAATTTAACATGCAGTGTTTGTGTGTGTGTGTGTATGTGTGTGTGTGTGTGTGTGTAAAAATGTCTGTGTATGTGTATTGCAGGTGCACTTTAATACAAGGTTTGTGATGAAGACTCTGATGACAATCTGTCCTGGCACTGTCCTCCTTGTGTTCAGCATCTCACTGTGGATCATAGCTGCCTGGACTGTGCGAGTGTGTGAGAGGTACTCTTGTTTGTGGGTTTCCGGCTTAACTATACAACCAAGTGCAAAATGTCCACAAACTCTGGTTAAATCACAAAAATTGGGACATTTGTCTCTATTAATATTAAACAAATCTAAACCCTGTATGCAGATGATACTGTCGTTTATTATTTTGGGCTCCACATAAATTGTTGACCAGAATCAATATGAGCAGCAGTCTGCTTTCATTTTCAGAAAACCTTTACTTACTGTAGTTTGAGTGACAAAGTATGTGCTGTTTTTGAGGGCACATGATTTAATCATACATACCTTAAATAGTGACCACAGTGATGGTGTACCTGCTTTCAAACATTGGGCATTGGGATGGACCATATGGTGTCTTTCAAATGCATCCCTCTCTGTATCTCTGTGTCTCTTTCTCTCACTATGTATCTTTCTCGCTATGTATCTCTGAATCTGTATCTCTCTGTGTCTTTGTCTCTCTTTGTGTCTCTGTATGTCTTCCCCCAGGTATCATGATGCTCAGGACGTGACCAGTAACTTCCTGGGGGCGATGTGGCTCATATCTATAACCTTCCTGTCTATTGGCTACGGTGACATGGTACCTCATACATACTGTGGGAAGGGAGTCTGCCTACTGACCGGCATTATGGTATGACCGTGCGTGTGTGTGTGTGAATGTGTCTATCTGTGTATGTGTTTATGTGTGTGTGTGTGTGTGTGTGTGTGTGTGTGTGTGTGTGTGTGTGTGTGTGTGTGTGTGTGTGTGTGTGTGTGTGTGTGTGTGTGTGTGTGTGTGTGTGTGTGTGTGTGTGTGTGTGTGTGTGTGTGTGTGTGTGTGTGTGTGTGTGTGTGTGTATGTCACCCACTGCTCTCCTCTGTCATTAGGCCCTGATTAGGGACCATTGTAATGTTATGGGAGCATTATGTCATTATTTGATCTGTTTATCCCTCCGTGTTAGCCTGCATCTGTGTATGTATGTCATTGTCCTCCACTGCATAATGAAGGTCCAACCTTTCACCACATCCTTCCCTCCTTAAATCCTTCCCTCCTTCCATCCCTACCTCCTTGCCTTCTTCCCTCCTTAACTCCTCCCCTCCTTCCATCCCTACCTCCTTGCCTTCTTCCCTCCTTTCCTCCATACCTCGTTCCGTTCCTCCACTCCTTGCCTCCGTCCATTCTTTCTCTATTTTTATTCCTACACATATCCTCGGTCTCCCCATTCATTCATTTTCTCCTTCTCTAATTTCATTTCATTTCTCTACCACTACCCCTGTCTCTATATCTGTGTCACAGTGTCTGCTCCTGCACAGTCTTACATACACCCACACCTTCACTTACAAAGTCTCAAACACTCTCACACACAAACCCACACACACACACACACACACACACACAGGGGGTGGATACATTTACTCCCATATCCGTGGATAGACTGCGTCCTACACACACCACAATGCAGAAAGCTTGACATGCACTTAATACACTTAATGACTCCCACACACACACACACACACACACACACACACACACACACACATAAAGACATATTGCACTCTGTCTTTGAGTGGGTTCATTTTTGTTGACAGAGAGAATGGGATGCACAGGGAACGGTAGAGAGGAAGATGACGGAGGTACAGAGAGGAGTAAGATGGGAGGAGGGTGAGAGAACCTTGAAGGTGAGAGGAGGAAAGAGAGCAGACATTGGGAGAGTGTGAAAGGGAGTCAGTAATAAGGAGGGAGTTTAAAGATACAGAGAGAGACAGTAAGAGAGAGGGGCAGGGAGAGAGACAGTAAAAGAGTTGGGCAGGGAGAGAGACAGGGAGAGAGGGATTGTGAGACAGGGAGAAATAGTGAGATAGAAGGGTTCAGAGAGAACTGAACGAGAGATACAGAGGTAGAGTGCATGCAGGATGGGATTTCTGCCTGGCTGAGAGTGATTGTAATGACTTTCTAGGTGGAATTCTCGCCATCGTTTCTATGACAACAGAGAAGGCCAACCGTGTTGGAATATACCACTGCCCTGAGGCTAGGTGGGGGGGTGCCAGGTGGCTGTCTGTGTGTGTGTTGGGGGGGGTGTTGGGGGGTCTTGAAAGGACGGGAGGATAGAACGGCAGAGTTTGCTAATGTATGCCAAATGAGATGAGGAAACCATGTCACTCTGAAGGCTTTTCCTTTTCTCATGTTCATGTTCATTTGGCCGTTGCTCTGGTGTGTCCGACTGTGTCCTGACACAGTTCTTAACAAACATGAGTTTATTTTACCCAAAGATGGAGAGAGACAGGAGTAGATGTGTGAAAGTGCTTGTCAACTACCAGATGGGGGATTCCCTGTACATTATGGATATTTAGTTTATTAACAGTGTTATACGCGGACACACTGACACTCATGGGCATACAAATAAACAAGCACACACACACACACACACACACACACACACACACGCACACACATAAAAATGCTGAGAGGCTTTTAGCATATTTTATTCATTGGTTACAAATAGAATTTGTGGACAGTAGAGGGGTGGTCTGTGGGTTTTTGTAGTTTTTAATTTTAGATGCCCTAGCCAAAGATATTTTCAGCAAATGTGTCTTGTTTCTGAAAGCATACCATTAGTCTAGTTTGTCCATTTGCAACAGGTTTATAAATGTGTTATACCCTCAGACAGACAGGGGTACTAGGAAAGGGGTGGCAGGGGAGGGGAGTCGGGTGAGGCAAGGGGAGTCGGGGGGAGGCGAGGCAGGAGAGAACATTTATTAATCCTAATTCATTTTTATCAGAAGTTATGTGACCTCATTAATACACCCCTTCGCTCTTATCTTCCTCCACTTTTCCACTGGCACGAATCTGTTTAGTATTTTCTCCTCTCTCTCCATATCTCTCTCCACATCCCCCAATTCTCCTTCACCCAGTTACCCTCTTCCTATTTTTTTTCTTCATGTCTCCTCCTTCAGAAACCTGTTTCCTTCATCTCTAGTGTATAGATCAGTATTTTGACTTTTCCCTCAGCCTGTCCCCTCTCTGGCTCTCTCCCAGGGCTATCTGTCAGCCTTGGGCCCTAGTTCTCACCCAGTGTCAGATGTTTTCAGTGCTATAACACTGCTCTGAGTCCATAGTATTTCACATTCCATCTGTTGTTTGGAATCTCATGTTGCATGAATTAGGAGCAACCTCAGGGAACTCAATCCCAATTAAATGGAAATGATTTGCACTGTCTTATTAAGATTGGCACCATCTAATTTAGATTGGCACCATCTAATTTAGATTGGCACCATCTAATTTAAACTGGCACCATCTAATTTAAACTGGCACCATCTAATTTAGACAGGCACCATCTAATTAAGACTGGCACCATCTAATTAAGACTGGCACCATCTAATTTAGATTGGCACCATCTAATTAAGACTGGCACCATCTAATTAAGACTGGCACCATCTAATTTAAACTGGCACCATCTAATTTAGACAGGCACCATCTAATTAAGACTGGCACCATCTAATTAAGACTGGCACCATCTAATTTAGATTGGCACCATCTAATTAAGACTGGCACCATCTAATTAAGACTGGCACCATCTAATTTAGATTGGCACCATCTAATTAAGACATGCACCATCTAATTTAGACTGGCACCATCTAATTTAGACAGTCACCATCTAATTAAGACTGGCACCATCTAATTTAGATTGGCACCATGTAATTAAGACAGGCACCATCTAATGAAGTTATTATTACAATTGAATTATTATCTGCCAATACTTCTTAATGGTTTGGGATTGAATCATGATGCTTTCCATTGGCTCATTCTGGAGGTATGGACATTTGTGGGAATATTTCATTTTGGGATGGACTATAATTCTCAACAAATTTCTGTTTTTCGCTCTAGATCTTTCTCCCTCCAGTTTAAGATGTCTTGACTCTCCTTTCACTCTGTGCAACTGAGAACCTCTGTTGGCAGAATGTGTTGACTACCTCTCTCTGTCTCTCTAAGGGTGCAGGCTGTACAGCTCTGGTGGTTGCCGTGGTAGCAAGGAAGCTGGAGTTGACAAAGGCAGAGAAACACGTTCACAACTTCATGATGGACACTCAACTCACCAAGAGGGTATGTGCTTGTGCTTATGCTTGTGCTTGTACTTGTGCTTGTGTGGGTGTGTGTGTGTGTGTGTGTGTTTGTGTGTGTGAAACGGTGTCTGTGAACACTGATATGGGGTTAACAGTAGAGTCGGTGTAAGGGTTTTAGTGAGTTAAAAGCAATTATGACTGAAAGTCAGCACAACTCTAACCGTGCAATATTGTGACAGTGTTCCACCAACATTGTTACAGTGTTCCTCCAACATTGTGACAGTGTTCCTCCAACAATGTGATAGTGTCCCTCCAATGTTGTGACAGTGTTCTCCTAACAATGTGACAGTGTCCCTCTAATGTTGAGACAGTGTTCCTCCAACGTTGTGACAGTGTTTCTCCAACATGGTGACAGTGTTCCTCCAACATTTTGACAGTGTCCGTCCAACGTTGTGACAATGTTCCTCCTATGTTGTGACTGGTCCTCCAAGCTCAGAAACTGGTGCTGCCAGTTTATAAGGCATTAGGCAGGGGGACATTTATTATTTTCCCTTTCACCCTCTTTTATTCTTGCATTCTCTAGATCCCTATTCTCTCCCTGTTTTCCGTACCCCATCTTTATCTCTTACCCATCTACCCTTGCTAATGGGCTCCTCTGTTGCCCTTTCAACCTCTCCCTCCATCCCTTTCTGCCTTGGTCCTTCAAAATGTTTCATGCAGAAAAAAGTCAAAAAGTTCAAAAATTGCTCCCTGTATCAAATATCTTAATTAGTGCTGTCAAACGATTAAAATAATTAATTGCGATGAATCACATTGTCTCCTGTAGTTACTTGCGATTAATCACAATTTTAGAATGTGTTCAAATGTTGCCCTTAATGCCCACTTTTCTGTTTAAAAAGCAGTGTATTATAATAAATATATACTTAGTTTAATTGCTAACTATGGACAGTGCTTGACTTGGAATTAAATAAATGCTAGTTGTCAATGCCCTTAATTTAGTCAAATACATACAATGTCATTCCATAAGTTACTGCAATAACTGGCTGCATCTAAATAGGCCATTTAAATCTAAACAGAATCTTGCCATCTCATATTGTTTTGTTGATTACTGCACAAAGGACCATATTTGCTATGTTAGGCTACTGTATAAAACACATATCAACCCCTCTTATCTGGACAGCTACATGGTGAGCAGGCATTTAACCCATTGAATCACACCTCAGCTGATCATGGTATTGTCCTTTGATGTTTAGGCTGAAATGGGTTAGCATGGGGTTCAGGTGAGTGCCTCTAAACATAAGATTTCCTGAAAGAAATGTGGTGAGTTTTGTTCTCGTTTACTATTTACTTTATACCCTTTATCATCAAGTGCTCTGTGTTTTTTGTTCTGTTTCTTTGTGTCCAAATAAACACCTCACCGACTGCCACACTTGCCTGCGCCTGGTCCGTATCTCCACAACATCACAACCGTTACAGAATGCCTTGACAGTTCTTATCACCGTCGAAGGGATTGATGGATGTCAAGTGAATTTGAGCTTGCTTATTACGTTTACATTTTGACCATCAGTATGACTGTTCAATGTTGATAACGATGGCAAAAATGCAATAGTGATGAAGATGGAACCCTTGATTAGGTTGTTTTAACTAAAACAGGACAATAAGGTTCCCATCATTGAATTTGCCATAAGGGGGACAAAGAAACTTCCAGAGATCATTGACAACTGCATGCTGTTGGATTGTCAAAAAATGACAATCAAATCTGAATCTAAAATGAATTTGGTTGCAATATTATGACCCCTTGAAGAACACGGTTTCATTGTCATTAATTTAACAATCAATGCAAAACCAATTATCATAGTTATACAGAGAGTAACTGTATGCTTCTTATGATCACAGTAATTAACTAAGATTATCTAGCAATTTCCTGAAGGTAGCATATCTATTTCCAGAATGTTAGCTGAGCAAACAGCCTGCTTACTTAATCACAGGCTTTTAGTACGAGCTTGACATCGACATATTTTGAGTCTCAACTGATCATGGTACAGTTGTCTGTCTGACTTGTTTCTGTCATCTATAGGCATATCTGGCCATCAGGTCAACCTATATTAAGAGGTACAGTGGATATAAGAAGTCTACACACCCCTGTTAAAATGCAAGGTGTTTGTGAGGTTTTTATTTTTCCACCTCGAACATTTCAGTTTGTTTTTCAATTGTATTGTTCACATTATAGGTCACATTAAAAGTGGAAAAAGTTCTGATGTGATTTATCTTTGTCTCATTCCTTTACATCACAAAAACTGGCATCTTAACAGGGGTGTTTAGACTTTTATATCCGTTGTAGAGCATTAGAAATGTAATCTACAGCTAGCAGTTGATAACAAAATGTATACAATCGGTCATTAGTTGGCCAATTTAGCGAGGTCCATTAATCATCATAAAAAACTTTTGAAATCATTGTTGAAAGGGGTATGAGATTTACTTGAGAAAATACTATTATTTATAATAATATAATTACCTGAGGGTTAGAGGGGAAACGGGTACATAACTTACTATAATGTTTAGTCTGTCAATTTCTGTCTGGCGATTGTATTTTTTGCAAGCTACAATATACCCATTGGCAAGAGCGCACATACTCTATTAACAAAGCCCAACATGGATGAAAAAGCCTTTAACCACACTTTCTTGGCAGGTAAAGTATTTTCTACAGCTGTGTGCTGTAATACACCGACTGGACTTGCCCCCACCCAGGAAAGGAATGGTGTTACTGAAAACGACCTATATATAGGACTGTTACTCTTTCTGTTCAGAGAACATCCTCAATGTTCTGGGTAGTGACCACCTATTTACCCACTCGGAGGGGATGAATAAATATTGTAGCATTCATTCACCATGTTTAGACGCCGAGTCATACTGTGCACATGAGACATATAGCTACACATCAGCCCAACCACTCAGCACTCTGAATAATTAAATCATGGCCCTGAAAGACATTGTGCGTGAGAGAGAGGGAGACCTTTCTTCTTACGTAGCTGGCTAGTTTGAGGGCCTTTCTACCATCTTTATCAACTTTTGTCAAATGTGACAGGTTAAAATGTAAAGCCAGGGAAGCACTGTAGAGTTGCGGAGGTGGGAGGTCGTTGCCTGAGTAATTAGGCTGTTGTTCCAGAAAACACTTCTGGAGTGCTTCTTCCTCAGTACTAATCACACACAAACCTTAGACATTAATTACACAGTAATCCACATTTTACCATTTGAATATGCAGTAATCACATAGCTAGATAACCTTGTTCTCTTAGCCGGTACATTTTACATCCATATTTTAGTAATTTAGCTCTTGTTCAGAGCAACTTACAATTAGTGCATACGATTAATATAGCTAGATGGAAAAGCCAGACAACTCAATAGTAGTAAGTACTCCTTACTAAATGAAGTAGCTGTCAGCAAAGTCAGTGTTGGAAGGTGAAAAAGGTAACAGTGTGTGTGTGTGTGTGTGTGTGTGTGTGTGTGTGTGGGTTGCAGGGTAATTTTAAATACTAATTGAAAAGGTTGGGTATCAGAAGTTTTCTGAAAGCGGAATGGTAGATAATGAAATCGACAAACATATAAATCATCACCACTATCGCTCACAATAGTCCATAAAACCTAACACATTGATGTCAGTCCAGTGAATGTTCCTTTATACTTCTGCCTCAGCCTTCTAGTACTCCTCACATGGACCGGATGGTTCGTTGTGTCCTGTTGTCCTGCACTCAGTGGAACCACACAGTTTAGTGGCCAGATGCTGGACTGTAATGCAGTATTGATTGGATGTGAAAATGTGTATATTGAGTAATGGCCGTGGTAGCCTGAGGGCCATTCCACTACTCACCAAGGAGGGATGCAGTAATGTCATGTCCTCAGTCCACATTGTCCACCCTGTAGAGTGTCCTGTGAAGCATACAGGCCAGATCAGTTCCCCCAAGATTTTCAGCAATTTGTTCCCCTCTCTCTTAACTCCCCAGACATTTGTTAGGTATTTTACTGAATGCGCCCCGTGCGGGAATCAACTAACTATTGAGTGTGCAGCACCATGCACTGTTCATATGAGGCACTGGAACCTCCACCTTGGTTACTCATAGTGGGTCAGCGTGTACGTCACAGTGAGCCATTTGTTGTGTTAGGAAGGTGCCAGAATGGGGACAGAGTTGACTACCGGGATGTGGTCAAGCCATGATAACCATATGGCACCAACATGGCCGCCCACCTAGAAGGTCATATGGCACCAACATGGCAGTCCAAGTAGGAAACCATATGGTACCAACGTGGCAGCCCAGGTAGGAAGCCATATGGTACCAACATGGCAGCCAAAGTAGAAGGCCATAGCGCTGCCTTTTTAGTCGGTCATTCGGTACCGTGTAGTGCTGAATGACCAACCAAATAAGATTGTTGAGTTATGACTGTAACACCGGGAGGAAGGTACAACAACTCTGGGTTTTGCCCTATTGCAGAAGCAATTACTGAACATGTTATACAATCAAGCCACGACGAGGCCAATGAACCGTAGAGCCCACGGAAACCCTCAGCCTTTTAGGTGCTATAAATAATGACTTAACCCTAATTCTCTGATCCAGAACTGATCTTCATTGCTCACAGAGTACGAGGTGGCGTACAAATGTTGTACCTCATTCACAGTATACAATATACACTACCATTCAAATGTTTGGTGCCACTTAGATATGAAAAGCTAGTTTTTTGTTCATTAAAACAACATTACATTTATAAGAAATACAGAGTAGACGTCGCTATTGTCGTAAATTACAATAGCAACTGGAAATGCCTGATTTTCAATGGAATATCTACATAGGCAAACAGAGGCCCATTAATGGGCTTCTGAACGCTCACTTTTCTTTCAAAAACAAGGAAATTTCTAAGTGACCTCAAACTTTTGAACGTTACTGTATATTGTTAACATCTTGAACACAGGCTTCAGTAATTGCTGTTTATCCAATGTTTTTTTCTGGGCGCTTAGACTTTGTTAGAAAATAACAACAAGTTGCACCTTTTTTAAACTGAAAGAAAATCCACGAAACATATTGTAGGCAAATGAAAATATATTACAGCCAGTCATAGGGTTTCTAGCGGCGGACAAAGACACAACTTCATTTGGAAAATGCATTGCTAAGGGATGAGCCCCTGGAGTGGCACCCTCAAGTCACACATGAAAGGCTGAAATTGTAGTCATGTACACCTTCAAAGTGGAGAATGAGGGCTCATAAATAGAAGAACAACAGAATGTCCCCCCTGGAGCTCTGGAGAGTACTCTTCTGCCTTGATGCAGTCTTGAGCGTCCTCCAATTATGTACATAGTAATCCTCATAGGAGGCGCCCTTGTAAAATTAATATTATCAATGATATTTTGAGGCAAGCACCTCGCTGTCAATCTTTTAAAGGGACAAGTCCTTAGGTTCCAATCCCCCATTCGCTGGTGCCAGGACTGTCCTTCTGCCTGGAGCAACTGATCCATGGTGACACTTCAACTGCCTCAGATTTTCCCACAAAAGGAGAATAATAGCTGCAAACCACGTTTTTGTTCATTCACCGTGAAGCCTGAGAATCCATGACAAGCGCACCATGTGGAATTTGGGTCGAAATCAGATCAACATGTCTAATTGCATAAAGGAGGGGTCAAGGCCACTGGTGCACAAGCTCATCCGTTCCCATTTGGGCAATCTGATCTCCCACAGAGAAATACTGACGGCAGTGTGCTTTTCCTTGCAATGCTTACATACATCAACTCGTATATGAAGGGAACCGTGAATGGAAGATTCTGAACCCGGTTGTCAAAACCCAGGAGACGTTTTCCCTTACGTTGTGTTAAAGGTACACTGTTTCGTAGGAAAATGGAGTGAGCCAGGTTAATTATTTCCTTAAAATAAAAGTAAATTAAGAAACACTCTCATCTAGAACGCTTCACAGAAGTGAGTGTGCACATTTTAATATATTTTTTTTCCTGGAACCCTGTGGGAATTGAGCAAACCACCCAGGCATTGCAAGAGTCCTGTTCTATCGTCTGAGCTTCCCAGTGTCCTTTAAGTGTGTCCACTTGGCCTATAGCCCCTGGTGGAAGCACCTGTCCGGCAGAAACAGTGTTTGACAGAAATCATAAGGTGTCTGTAAGCCTGTGAAATAAACACTGACTCAGCTCAAATTAGAATGAGTAATGAAAAAGCTCCACTTTTAGTCTGACAGTAAAGTTTAGAAGCTAGCTTCAACTGGTTTTCCAAGTTGGCTGCTATCCAAAGTGTTGCAAGAGCACATTTTATGATTATAGGCGTTTTAGCTTCCGTTTTTGGGTCCACTTATTCAATTCAAGCATTCCCATCTCCTGATGTCACTGCCCTAATCGTCCAGGGCAACACCATTTATCAGTCAGCCAGCCCCGTCAGCCAGCCCCGTCAGCCAGCCCCGTCAGCCAGCCCCGCCAGCCAGCCCCGTCAGCCAGCCCCGTCAGC
>JACXGJ010014170.1:0-15326 GCA_016801105.1 Esox niger | reverse complement strand
ACACACGCATCACACAGACACACGCATCACACGGACACACGCATCACACATCACACAGACACACGCATCACACGGACACACACATCACACAGACACACGCATCACACATCACACAGACACACGCATCACACAGACACACGCATCACACGGACACACGCATCACACATCACACAGACACAAACCACCAAGAGGGCCAGCATATTAAAATAAATACTGTAGATGCATGTTTTCTGTAACCCCTGCCCCAAAGCCCAGCCTAACTTTAACCCTAACCCTAACCCATGTTTTCTGTAACCCCTGCCCCAAAGCCAAGCCTATCTTTAACTCTAACCTTGACCCCAAGTGTTACTAAAGCTTTTTTACAGACCTGCCAAATGTTCCCACTTCTCAAGGCATTCCTTGTTTTACTATAAAGGTGAGGATGAATGATTTGGGAGATTTTTTGAATAAAAAATCTTTTCCCTAACCCAAAAACTAGCCTTAACCCTAAGCTTAACCCCAAAACTAGCCTTAACCCTAACCTAAAACTAGCCTTAACCCTAACCCTAACCCAAAACTAGCCTTAACCCTAACCTTAACCCCAAAACTAGCCTTAACCCTAACCCAAAACTAGCCTTAACCCTAACCCTAACCAAAAACTAGCCTTAACCCTAACCTTAACCCAAAACTAGCCTTAACCCTAACCCAAAACTAGCCTTAACCCTAACCCTGACTCAAAACATGCCTTAACCCTAACCTTAACTCAAAACTAGCCTTAACCCTAACCTTAACCCAAAACTAGCCTTAACCCTAACCCAAAACTAACCTTAACCCTAATCCTAATCCTGATCTGCTATGCATGAATCAAAAGATAACCTCAGTTCTAAGATTATCCCAATTGTAAAATATTCCCTAAAACGAACCATCCTCCCAAACCCTAAACCTAACCATTCTCTCTAACCCAGAACCTAACACTAAACCAACCCTTCTCTCTAATCCAGAACCTAACCCTAAACCAACCCTTCTCTTTAAGCCTAACTCTTCTCCCTAAACCTAATCGTTAAGCCTGATATCAGGGTGCCAAAAATCTAGTAGGGACCGATTTGTCTTGTTTTAAATTGTTTAGGTGGACTTTGAGTCCACCCACGTACACATAGATGTAGGTTATATATACATAACAAATCTTCAAAACATTCCGGATTAAATATATTTGAATAATTCTTTAAACAACTTTTCTCAAAAAACTAGCCCCAAACCTAACAATAGTGCTTATTCTAACTTTAACCTAACCATAACCTCAACAACTTGATGTAACCTTACATTTTACTGAAATCCTTAACAATCCCCTTTTTAGGGCATCAGAAACAATATTACCTAGTTTCCTTATACACTTTACCATACACCTAACTTTTACTTGACCTTCACTCATAACTTACCCTAACCTTAGGGACTTGACCTTTACGCATAACTTAACCTAACCGTCATAATTCAATAGCTAATTCTAACCCTAAAACCCAAACCAAATACTAATCCAAACCCAGATGTAAGTTTTAACCTAAACCTAACCCCTAAAGCACTAATTGCTATATTTCTGTTGGGGATCGGCAATTTTTCCAAATTGTCAGACTTTACTGACTTTTAGATGAACTCTGACACCCACGTGTGGAATAGAAGCAGGATCTCACAGACAAACAGCTAATAACTCCAATTAAATGCCATTCAGGTGATTCAACTGTTTTGGCTGGACAGACTGGTGAACAAATTATAGGCATTATGTTGAATTTGTGAAATAATGGCATGGGAGTAATATTATGTGCGCAGGCTTTTCGTTCTTTTAAGTCTGTGTAATGTGGTAACTCAACACTGCTATTCTGTGGAGGATATCCAGCATACACTATTTTTATATATTTTCGCAGGAATGTGTTTTTCTTCAGTATTATAATGTATGCACTCACTGTAAGTCCCTCTGGATATGTGTCTCTGATGTAAATGTCTTCAAATTTCACATCCTTTCAGCATGATATGGCTTCAGCATATTATTATTTTATAAATGCGGTATTAGTACATTTTTCTTTAAAAGGGGAATTGGTAAGTGCTGTTTTTAACAGAATGGTTCTTCAACTGCCAACCAAGGTTCTTAGAGTTGTGCTAAAATACCTGTAATACAATGCTGCCAAGCTTTTATCCCAGTTCTCTTCATTCTTTCATAGCCTTCCGTAACCTTTGACCTTTAAAAATGTATAGTTTCATCCCCTAGTTATGAGAGAGGTTCGTATGATATGTTATGACTATGAAACAGTTCTGTCATTCAAGTAATAGCACTTTGTGTTCTGAATGTTTATGATAACAGGCTGTAGCACTGGTTTGGGCCCAACCTTGCTCATCCTGAGATACAGAACAGCTCACTTTGATGGACAGTCCAACAATGAGAGGTTTTCTGTCCCAGCGCTTGACATGAATCTTTTTGCTCACCAGCCACTGTGGATAGTGGTTTTCCAAAGTTACTAGCCACTCAGCATTTCCACTAGCCACCATTTTGTTGTTGGAATATTAGGCTACGTTGTATTTGATAAAAGTTTGGTCTGCAACATGGTAGCCTGTCTTGTTCACACTGTCGGTCACCGTGAACGAGGCGGGAGGCCAAACAAACGGAACAGAATGAAACGATGTTTGCCGGTAGTGCTCATAGGAGTTGTAGTGACGTAGCGTGTAATGACACTCTCATGGCAATGAGTCTAATATTGTGTGCAAATAATACTTTTACTGTTAAGTTTCTGTCATTTTCTGGTAGATTTGATGGGAACGTGGAGACTGACAGAGGAGGGAGGTTTTGCTGAAAGCAGTAGGACGGATTCGACCAAATACTGTAGCAGGCAGTGCATCATGGGTATCAACCCAGAACATTGGAGCCCTCAGGGAATTTAACCTTGTTAAAACAGTAGAAATCACAATGAGAGTTATGTTTCGGTTTTAGTTTCACATAATGGAGTTAGAAATGTCCTCAACTCCCTGACCACATCACCCAGAGACCTTTAACCCCACTGACGATGATGAGGGCCAGGTGTGAGGACCAGGAATGGAGCCAAAGGGAAAACGCAAGTGGAACTAGGCCGGAGCCAGCAGCACTGCAGACAGGGGTCAGGTTGTTATAGACTTGGGTCATGAGAGCTCTGCATACGATCATTCCAATCTACACATGCCATCAGCATAAAAAGTATAGATTTTGTTCGACTCTATGGATTAGCAAACAAAACTGTTGATAAAGTCTTGCCTAAAAAAATGTGAACCTTAGTCAGCATGCGTGAAAAAAAATCTAAGAGATTGTTGAGAAATCAGTACCGTGGAGACAGTTGAATGACAAAGTACAGTATAAAATCTGAAGGCCAAGCACAGGTAATTGTACCAATTCTTTTCCATCTATATCCAATCACCAGTTCGTTGGACCTCGATAGTGTGCTGTCCAGATGCTGGAATTATTCAAGTGATGAAACCTCAATTCAATATCTTCATTATTTCACTGGAACTTTTATTTACGCTAGCGTACATCCTCTTTGGCCTGTAGGCCCCAGAGCCTAGGCCAGTGGTTACATTCTAGAGTAACATTATTATTAATACATTCAACACTGGCTGCGGCATTTTGATTTGGTCATTTTGACCAATCAAATCAGCTCTTTTTCCCATAGTAGCAAACTCAGCCGGAGTGACCTGTCACGGAGTGACCTGTCACTTAGGTGTTTGTTGCGTGTCATTTAACAGGATTCAGCTAATTTGTCGTGACATGATGCGTTCAGAAATGCATCTATGGTCGATGACGTTAGATCACGCAATGACAGGACCACGCCACCATGGACCACAGACCGGATTACTAATCTCTCAAACCCGAATGTAACCACTGACTGGAACCAACATGATTACATGGCGCACAAGAAAATAATTGTTGTGATTATGAGTCTGGTTTCAGGAAGGCTTCACCATGATGGCCTCCTGCTTCCTGTGTCACTGATGTCACTGTTACCAAAGCAACGGCTGTCGGGTGCTTGTGTGTGTGTGTTGGTGTTTGTTCTGGGGGGGGGGGGGGGTGGCTGTGGGCGCACACACACCTGCGTGAACACTCACAAACGAGCACACTGAGGAAACAGGAGAAAAAGCTGAGGGAGATGTTGACCGGAAGCGTGGGGTGAGGCTTTTGGTGTGGGGGTGTGTGTGTGTGGGTGTAGATTAAGGTATACACATTATCATACTGATAAAACGAGAGACAAGCCACTGATGTGTTAAAGAGGAGGAGATGAAAAAAGAGATTGAGGAGACAGGGTGAAAGATGTCATGTGGAAAAAAATTCTGAGGGAGTTGAAATGAGAAAAAACAGATATATTGGCACAAGTGATTGAGGTTTAATGTTGAAGACCTTCAAGTGAAAACCTCTAGTGTCCCTACATGTTACTCAGATTTTTCGTTGTTATTGCATGAAAAACTTAGGAAATATTTTAGGGTCACATTTTGACATTACAGATGAAGGATTTCAGGTTATTTTAAGTTGAGGCATAAAGGGTAGGTGGTTATGGTAAGGGTTAAGTTTAGGAATGCGGAACATCGTTTTTTCATTGGTTTACTGGTCCATATGACAATAGAAAATAAATGTGGGTGTGATCTTAACAGTAGAGAACATAATACTCATAATACCCCAAAAAGATGAATACAGACACATGCAAAGACCCATAGCGATAAATACACAGTTTACCCAGTCAGATAGATATGATTTGGTGTGGGCCAGTTCACCCAGTCAGATAGATATGATTTGGTGTGGGCCGGTTTACCCAGTCAGATACATATGATTTGGTGTGGGCCATTTCACCCAGTCAGATACATGTGATTTGGTGTGGGCCAGTTCACCCATTCAGATACATGTGATTTGGTGTGGGCCAGTTCACCCCGTCAGATACATGTGATTTGATGTGGGCCAGTTCACCCAGTCAGATACATGTGATTTGGTGTGGGCCAGTTCACCCAGTCAGATCCATATGATTTGGTTTGGGCCAGTTCACCCAGTCGGATACATATGATTTGGTTTGGGCCAGTTCACCCAGTTAGATAGATATGATTTGATGTGGGCCAGTTCACCCAGTCAGATAGATATGATTTGGTGTTGGCCAGTTCACCCAGTCAGATACATATGATTTGGTGTGGGCCAGTTCACCCTCATTATTTGTCTCTGATGAACTGCATTATTATATTCAATTGAGTGAAGGTTTTCCTTGCCATAGCAGTCATTTCATCAACAAAAATCACCAATTGTAAAGAAACATTTTTGAGGTAGCTATTTCTAGCACAGTGAATGGCAAACACTGCTCACCAGCCACTATAGCCAGAAATAATGACCCAGTTCCACTGGTGTAGTTGATGTGGACTGAGTTTGGATATTGTGTGGGTGTATCTGTGTGTGTGTGTGTGTGTGTGTGTGTGTGTGTCTGTGTGTGTGCGTGTGCATGATTGTAAGAGGGCACAGTGGAGGCATTTGGTTCAGAACATATTTAGTTTGCCACCTAATTATTTAAATAGACCTGATTTAGGACAACCTAACATAATTAAGATGTAGCATTTGTCACAATGGGTGAATACTGTTCATATATCGTAGAATTACACCACTATCTGTGTACATTTCTCGTTATGTATGTGATGATGATATTGAAGAATATTTCAGCAGGATTATAATGTTTTTCTCTAATCTAACAAATATTTCCTTACCAACACAAAGTACATTGAAAACGTTCTCCCAGTTATAAAATATTTAGCTGATATTCCTACAGTCCATCATCCAGTTCGCAATATGTCGGTGTGGGTGTGTATGTGTGTGTGGGTGTGTATGTGCGTGTGGGTGTGTATGTGTGTGTGGGTGCGCGTGTATGCTGTTTGAGGACATGAGAACATAGGTGCCTCCAAAGTACTGTAGAGGAGGGGGAGGGGGTTACTGAGTTAGATGTCAGAGGTAGCATGTGGACAGAGAGAAGTGACAGGAATTGTCGACCCAGTTCCCAGCTGATGAACGGAGATACTTGCTGTTATTTACCCAGGTGAATTGATTTAGAACAAATTGTTAATTACAGCAACAACTTGGGGGGATAATGGGAGGAGGAGGAGTTAGGGTTAAATGCTTGGGAACAGAAGGACAGCTTTTACTCTGGCAGTTGAAGGATTAGAACCAGGGACCTTCGGATATCAGTTGGCCAGGTTTTAGGACATCACTGCGCCACCAGTGATTGGAGAGGTCTTATAATGATAGGAAAGGGGATATTAGCGCACCAGTTCTAAACTGCCCAAAAATGTCTATACTTCCTGAGGAGGAAATTCATCAAGAAATTTGGCAAGTCTGCAAAAACTCACTAACTTCTACCGATGTACCATTTAAAGCACCTGCTGCAGACCACAAGTCCCTCCAGAGGCGTGTGAAGTCTGCAGAGCACATCATCAGCTGCCATCTCCCCTCCGTGCAAGGCATCTACCATACACAATGCCTGAGGAAAGCACGGAACATCATCACATATCACAGCCATCCAGGCTACGGTCTGTTCACAATGCTGTGGACTGGTAGACGTTACCGGAGCATCGAAACACATTTAAATGTTCAATAATACTACCCAGATTGCTGCTATATCAGTAATACTACCCAGCTTGCTGCTATATCAATAATACTACCCAGATTGCTGCTATATCAGTAATACTACCCAGATTGCTGCTATATCTGTAACACTACCCAGATTGCTGCTATATCAATAACACTACCCAGATTGCTCCTATATCAATAACACTACCCAGATTGCTGCTATATCAATAACACTACCCAGATTGCTGCTATATCAATAACACTACCCAGATTGCTGCTATATCAATAATACTACCCAGATTGCTGCTATATCAATAATACTACCCAGATTGCTGCTATATCAATAGTACTGCCCAGATTGCTGCTATATCAATAATACTACCAAGATTGCTGATATATCAATAATACTACCCAGATAGCTGTTATATCAATAATACTACCCATATTGCTGATATATCAGTAATACTACCCAGATTGCTGCTATATCAATAATACTACCCATATTGCTGCTATATCAATAGTACTACCCAGATTGCTGCTAGTTTACAGTATTCTTTTGAATTTGAAAAATACACCTTGAAACTTGGTAGGAGAACTCTAATAAACTTAGGGAATGGGACTGGCAGTGACTTGGGCCACTGTACGGCTGTACTGGAGGCAGTGACTTGGGCCACTGTACGGCTGTACTGGAGGCAGTGACTTGGGCCACTGTAAGGCTGTACTGGAGGCAGTGACTTGGGCCACTGTATGGCTGTACGGTGAGGCACTGACTGTGCCAGTCAGCTGCACACAAACATATTCCTGTTAACTGTAAATATTTTATGATTTTTATATTTGTAATACCATTACTTCCATCTTAATAATTTGTTTTAGCTTTCTTTCCTGCAGCAGCACATGAGGCTTGTGTTTCAAGGAATTCTGCATCTTGATTTGTTTTATTTGGAGGGCCAGCTAGAGGGATTTAAAGGCTCATCTCCTGACTCTAAACTGAATTGTGATGCCACTTTGAGCTCAAGGAGTCTGGCAGGATGTGCAGTGGCAATGTGCAAAGCCGACGTGGAGGGCAGCCAAGGTCAGTGGGACAACAGGTTGTTTGTCACCTGGCTCGTTACATAGAAATGCTGGCGAGGCATACAGGAAGTGAAGGATGGAAAAAGGGATGGACTACTGTGAGACCTAGAGGAGAAAAGTGTGGGTATCAGAGAGAGAGTGGGAGAGGAATGGAGGAAGGAAGGAAGAAGGCAGAGAAGGAAAGAAAGCAAGAGAGGGAGAGAAGTAGAGTGCTTAAAGAAAGGAGATACAGAGACAGAGAAAGTGAGAAAGCAAGAGAGAGAGAGACAGATGGAGAGGTAGTCTTGTCCTGTCCAAGGTCATCTCCATCTCCATCCATCATTAGCAGCGCCGCTTTGGTCTCCATGTTCCAACATGCCTAAGTCATGGACACACACACCAGTCACACACTTCGCTCTGTAACAGATGACTCAGGCTAGACATCCGACAGCAGCCATGAGATTGTCTGGATCATTTGTTCCCTCCATTCATTCGGGCCTTTGAACGTTCTGAAGTGAAAATGTCATTATGTTCTTTATTGGGAGGAGTGAGGACGTGAGACGACTGCATCACAATGATTAGGTTGACTTCTCGGGTTAGTGGTACACAGGCCCCATGCCTGTTCTACATGTCCTCCATGGGATGTAGCTTAAGAATGAGATCATCTTAATGTTCGTCAACAGGATTCAGAGACACAAAACACACTATTCCTGTCACTCATTCTCGGTTTTGAATGATCTAATCAATCTTAGCCGCACCTAATATCGTGTTTGAACAAAAGGTATATGTTCCTCCATATATGTGCTGTGAAAGAATAACCAACAGTGAATTACAAACTAAGCACTTCTGTAGAGTTGGGATGTGATAACTAAAATATCTAACTCATGTATAGGTTGCAATTTAAACAAATGAAAGTATACATGATCCATTCACACAAAAACCTCCAATGAGATGAATCCCACCAAGATTCAAATATTTGTTCTACAAACAATGTTGTGGGCAAACCAAGTTATTTTTTCTTTGAGCAGATCTAAATCCAGGGATATCCCAAGTGTCATTCATGTTTTATCTCACTTTGCTGTTGTGAAATCAAATGGCAGGAAAAACACCCCGATAGACCTTATCTGATGATCGTGTTCTTACGTTTCAATGTTATGATATGTTGGGCACAGCAGGGGTTCCAGTCAGGGAATCAGGGATCTGGGCACACATTTCTGTATGGCTGACCTGACTGAATAGGAAAATGTAGTTCCAACAGAAATACAAAAAGACATCCCATAACATTCTAAGCGTCAACAACATGCATCACTTAACAAAAGATAAATGTCATTAGAAAACACCAACTATTTAAGGCCTATTGCCAAGTTGGGGGCATCACTACAGAAGGAACATCTACGTACAACACTGACAACCAAAGTCTGTCAGTAAACAAACATAATGAAATAGACAATGTTAGAGGAGAACATGAGGTAATTTTTAGGCAGGAAGGAGCTCAGCCCCAACAGGGACGTTTTGAAGGTCAGTAAAAAGACACTGTAAATGGTGATGATGACATAAAATGAATGAATACAGAACAAAATGTAATAATCAAAAACAACGAATGATAGAAAAACGATCTGTCTCCATGCGCCAATAAATGACGACATTAAGAGCAAATATACCAAGCTTGTCACTGGGGTCTGTTCATGCATCCGATATGTGCTTCAGCTGTGACTTCAGGTTGTGTGTGAGAGCATGTAAAGTGGTGCATTAGAGAGTATCTAAGGGTAGAGAACTCGAGACATGGGAAGCTGTCACAGAGAAAGCCGTGGGACTGAAAGTGCTTTTCCTTAGGGGAGCTGTAGTCACCTGTCATGGCAGCCTTTGTGGATTTGAAGCCATGTGTTATAAAGATACTGTGTGAGCTGGTCAGACTGTATAGGATCATGAATATATAACTGTCATCCATGTTGCAAGGCTTTCTCAGAGTGCCACAGTCATGGTGGTTACTGGGCTTTTGATCGAGAACCTCAACGAACACCCTTAGCCTGAACACAGACAGACTGAATGGATGAAAATGTTACACATCAAGGTCAGTTGAGCATGATGCCAAGGTACTTAGACTCAGATTGGAGTTGAGCATGATGCCAAAGTACTTAGAATCAGATTGGAGTTGAGCATGATGCCAAGGTACTTAGACTCAGATTGGAGTTGAGCATGATGCCAAAGTACTTAGACTCAGATTGGAGTTGAGTATGATGCCAAAGTACTTAGACTCAGATTGGAGTTGAGCATGATGCCAAAGTACTTAGAATCAGATTGGAGTTGAGCATGATGCCAAAGTACTTAGAATCAGATTGGAGTTGAGCATGATGCCAAAGTACTTAGACTCAGATTGGAGTTGAGCATGATGCCAAAGTACTTAGACTCAGATTGGAGTTGAGCATGATGCCAAAGTACTTAGAATCAGATTGGAGTTGAGGATTAAGTGAAGGGACAAAGCTGATGTTTGGCAAAGCTTTGACACTAAATGTAATACGATCATGGACATGTAGATGCTCATGTCAGCAGTGTCTCTTATTGTTTCTGACTTCCAGACTTGTAACACACCTCCTAACCAATAGAGGTGTTATTAGTGATCTCTGACAGGGGGGCCTGAAATTCAGTCTTTGTAGTTAAAATGAGCTCTTTATTGAACTAATCACCATGCTCACCTTAAATTCAGAAACCTCTCTTATGCTGATGACAGGTTGAGTGTTATTCACTGGCACTGAGCCCAAAAAAAAAAAAACAGTGAAAAATAGCTGCTAAAAGCTTTTGCTATTTTAACAGCATCCTGTCATTCACCTTCATACACAGTTGTTTTCAAGTCTTTCTTGACTAACACGTCTGTCTTAAGATTCTCTCAAAATCAACTGTATTTTCCTAAGCTACACCTGTTATGCTGATAAAGGAATAGTAGCCTGTCTATAGGCATCTATCATGCTGGACACTAAAGTTCAGGCCTGTTTTTCGAGCTTGGTCTCATTCTTTGGTTCGTTTTTTGATTTCTCAATTTTGTCATGGAAGTCCTCCTTGGGACACATTTGGATGACACTTTCTTACTGATGTCTGTATTTAACCAGAAAGTCAACAATTTTACTGTATTAACTTCTTTTTCAGAATAACATGTTATGCTGGTCACATTGAGAGGTTTATGTTGTTAATGCTCAGATCCTATACTGTCTATAAATGTAAGTTTGTGTTCAGAAATCCCAGTTAAATGATTTAGTAATTATTTCGGGTTTATTGTTGAACACCAAGTAACCATGTTCCTCAGAAGAACAAGTCAAACCTGTTAGCTTTGTGAGGTAAAATGTATGTTGTTAATGTACATAGGTTTTGCTACTTGATTTATCTTCACCAGTAAATGTCAATACCTCCCATGTCATTAAACAAATTGCTAATTTGGTCAAAAAACACACTTTTGTGGAATGTAAGTGTCCCTGGGACTCCCTGAGGCTTAGCTTCGGTCTCAAGCATGCAACAGTTTGGAAAAACATAAATATTTTTTGACAGCTGAGTTAAGGCTATATATACATTTCCAGACAAAAATTAAAAACATTTTCTTTAATTTCCCAAAAAGTTGAAAAGGAAAGTTTTGAATTCAATTTGCAGTGGTCTCTTAATTCTAACCATTCAATTTCTCTCTCAAAACCTTCCTTCGATTTCTCACGCAAAAGAAAACGGTGCAGTCTTTTTCCAGACCTGTATATATATTGATTGGCATGCTGTAACAGGGCACTGATATTCAGTTATGACAGCCATCATGCCAGGAACAGATTTAGAGATCATGCACTGAGTTCATGGAGCTGAAAGGCCATCCTCAGCTTTCCACTCTAGTAACACTGGCACAGTGCTGGTAGGTCCGAGGTTGAGGTGCAGATCCCAGCAGGCGGGAAGGATCGCTACATCCAGTCAATCTATTTGCCACAGGCATCAGATCACTGGTGTTAGCTTATTTTCCCCATCCATTCAGTCTAGTATGGTAGACTTAGTCATTATTCAGAACCTCATAGCAAGCTTTGTGTTGTCTGTTCGCGTGGAACAGTGAGCGATGCTGTTTGTTTTGGTGTTGGCATTCCCTGACACAACAATGAATGGATTGTGTCATTCCTGCAAGGACGAACTGACACGATCAGTGAATCAGTTGCTAGACTGGAAATCATGAGAACTTGCTGGAGAAAAAAAGCATAACTGTACTTTTTACAATTTACTTAGCTGATGTCAAATCACATTTCATGTAAAATAGCACTTTTCAAGAGATTTTTGGGTAATTGGTAACAGCTAACATTTAAAAAATGACAGAGTAGTACAAGCTCATGGTGGTGGTTCAGGGAACCCCAAAAGCCATTGAATGCTTTTGAAGTGACGGGCTGGAGTGAAGGGATGTGTAGCCAATAAACATCAATGACACACTACACACTAAAGCACCATCGTTGTTAATATAAGTTACAAGAGACAGTAGACGAGGCCTAGATAGTTAGACCAAAAACTGGGAATGAATGTGAATGAAATAAAGCAGCGGTAGCCTAAATAGGCACGGTTTAACAACAAATCATGTCACTAGGCATAACATAAGTAAGTATATTTTGGGTAGTTATTTTAACAGTAAGCAGACAGGGTGGGTAAACAACAGACTCAGGAACGCCCTTTCTGTATGTCAGGACAATATATCTGATTCTTTACACGATCTTTGTGATGTCACACCCACATGCATTTTTGACCTTCCAACCTTTTCCCCACTCCCCAGGCAAGACACTCTACGCAAACATCTTAAAGAATAGCGAGGAAGTAGAGTTTGAAGTAACAAGCCTACATGGACATGATTGATATGCAAAATAATTGTCTTTTTAGCACGCTAACCATGAATTTGATAAGATGAGAGGTGAGTAAATAGCCTTTGGTCATCAAACTTTGCTAACAACAAGAGCCCCTTGTTTCTTTAGCTAGCTTGCCTCAGAGACGGCAGAGATAAAGAATGGTGGGTTGAAAAGTGTTGTTTACATGCTGGATCTTTGGCAGGCAGATGAAAAGAAGATTGCATATCTGCTGGAGTCAATGAAATTAGAATAAATACCGGTACATGTGTTTGATATTGGTCAAACTCATGTCAGAGAACTTACCGGGCTGCAAAGCTATTTCGCTGTGCTACAGTCTGTGGTGGGGAAAAGGTCAGTCAACCCTGGTTTAGGTGATGTGCAGTTGTTCTTTATTGACAGGGAATCCTAAGGGAATCGAATCAGAACAATTTGAAACAAACAAAAAATCATTTTGGGAGCACACAGATCCAGAGTCCCCCTGGAGAAGAAACAATTTGTGGGCATGTCAGAGTTTGGTCTGAGAAAGGGTTGTGATTAAGACCCTGTGATAATAAGTTAACCAGTTGTATCCTGGGAACATCCTGGTAAATATTGCATTGCTGCTTAATGATCCGGAGACAAAAACCAAACATCTCATCATGTTTGTTTTCGTCTACATTTTATGAAAGGCTGATTGATTGGACAAGAATTTAGTTTGACAGGTCACAGGCTCCATCAGACGTCACCGTGGCTTCACATATGCTGAGAAGAACCAATCAACTAACAGGAAAAATCAATACGGTCATCCTGAAAATACATCAAACAGGTGTGTGATTGATGTAACACAACAACAGCTCTTTCAACAATCCACTGCAACATTTAGAATTCAACCATTTATTCCAAGTTAGTACAAGTTTCTTCGGCCTTCACACCTCAGATGTCTATGACCTTGGGATCCGTTGGCCTGTCATGTCCAAAAAGATTGCCAACTCACCACTGCCAGGACACATAAATTGTGTGATAAGAGTCAGCATACCAGGCTGGCTTACAACACTTCCACGAATTCTCGCAGTGCACATTTTTATTTTATTTCGGTCTGTTCTCCCGCCCCATCTTCCTCACTGCTTCCTTCTCCTCCAGCCTCTCCCTCTTGTTCTCACCCATCATCTCTACTCACCTTCTTTTCATTCACTTGCTCCCTGCTTCCTTACATTCCTTCCTTACTGCTCTTCCTTCCCTCCCTATCTTCCCCTTTCCTCTCACTCAGTCTCCTCTATCCCCATTTATCCTCCAGTTCCCTCCCTCCCTCTGTCCATTTCTACCCTTCCTTTACATCCTTTACTCTCTCCCTCCTTTACTCTGCCACAAGGGAACTTGATTAATGCAGAGGTTTTATTATTGTATATACAACAATTGGAGTGGCCTATTTCATGGTAATCCAGAGGAAGTGGTGATAATTGTTCTTGATGCAGAAAAGGCATTTTATCAGAAATAATTGAAGTGCGTGATGTTTGTTCTGGAGCATTTTGTTTCTGGGATTTAATTTACTGGATGACAATAATCTATTTAAACCCAATGGCAACTGTGCTTACCAGTCAACAGTTCCAGTCATTCCATCTATTCAGGGGCGGCCGACAGGGTTGCCCCATTTCACCTGTCATTTGTCACACTTTTCTAAACCTACCCACCGTATACAATGTCTTGCCTGGCTTTCCAACCGGCATTGTCTGATTTGGCTTGGTCACAGCGAAGGGAGAAAGAAGGCACAGCTACCAATCACTCAGGCATTTATTGCCATTTAATTTTATGTCAGATATTGCAGGGTAAATTGAATGTAAAACAAATACCTTTTTTTCAGACACCTCCAGATTGGGAACTTTTAAGCTCCCTAACAACATTATTCTGTGTAAGATAGAATTGCCTTTGTCACACCCTGTTGAAAAACGACAGCCTCTAGGCGGTGTATTGCACTATTGGTTTATGTAGGGGCGTCTGCAAGTAGAATTACAAGATCTTGATTTAGTGAACTTAAATGGTATCTGAAAGGATTTTCTCAAAAATGGCCCCCGCTCAATGAATGCCAGACAAACAGGTTCAGTTTGGATTGGTATACAGGTTACACAGTTTAAGGATTTAGCTTGCATTTACTGGGCACTCGTATTTGACTATATACAGTGGAAATGCAAATTAATCATTTAGAAATCATACAATGTGATTTTCTGGATTTTTGTTTTAGATTCCGTCTCTCACAATTGAAGTGTACCTGTGATAAAAATGACAGACCTCTACATGCTTTGAAAACCTGCAAAATCAGCAGTGTATCAAATACTTGTTCTCCTAGACACATGGATCAGTCCTTCTGGCTCAGTTGAGTGGAATTAGCGGGAGGGAATGACCCAGTCTCTCTTTACTCTGATCGCCACGCGTTTGAAATAGAGCTTTAGGATTTAGGAAGTGTCACACATAAGGAATAAAACTGACACAGTACTACTAATAGAGCCTTTTATACCAGCTATATCAGTGGTCACTGGATAAGTGGTCCAGCTCAGGCTTATCCCATATGGATTTACTGCAGTATTACTTCTGCTTCTTTTTTTTACACCGCTTGTTATAATAATCATTCTTGTTGCTATGATAGTACTTGCTGTCTCGTTATGTGCCCTCTGAGTAGTTTATGTGCTATTATGGTATGTGCTGTTTTCTTATGTGCCCTCGGAGTAATTTACGTGCTGTGATAGTACTTGCTGTCTCCTTATGTGCCAGTAGTTTATGTGCTGTGATAGTACTTGCTGTCTCCTTATGTGCCAGTAGTTTATGTGTTGTGATAGTACTTGCTGTCTCCTTTTGTGCCAGTAGTTTATGTGCTGTGATAGTACTTG
>JACXGJ010014169.1:0-15230 GCA_016801105.1 Esox niger | reverse complement strand
GCACTACTTACATGACCGACATAGGAACAATGACTCACAACTGAGGGGAGCAGAGGAGGAACATTTAAACACATACTAATTGGATGATTGGGACCTGGTGTGAACAATGAATGACAAGACAAGACAAATGAATGGAACCGGGATGAGTTCATGGTTGTTGGCAAACTGGAGAATGCGGGAGATGGCGGACCAATCCGTCCCCTCACCGTCACAACATGGTTGTTTAAGAAATAAGGAGTTACCCACTGCAGGATAGGGTAAAAATTCTTGAAAACCAGCTGAAACATGTTCATCTTTGCAGACATTTTTCAATCATAGGCTCTTAAGTATTACCTTATTTAAATCAAAACGGTGATGTGAGCCGTGAAACTTCATGGAGTTAGATAAAAGGACAAAGTGCCTGCATAATTTGAAGAGGATGCAATGACATCACTCGTGGATCTATATCCATCTGATATTGCATCCCCAATAGGTTAATGAGCTGATGACACCTTTCACATAGGCTTCTGAATCTTTCCCGGGGCTATGCAAATGGTCCATTTACTATTGAAGTAATTGTTTGAGAAAGATAAGTTTGTGTTTGGTCCCTTAGTAAGTGCTATATACACCAATTAGCCATAATATTATGACCACAGGTGAAGTGAATAACACTGATCTGATCTCATTTTCATGGCACATGCCAGTGAGTGGGATATATTAGGCAGCAACATTCTGTCCTCAAAGTTGCTGTGTTAGAACCAGAAAAAATGGGCAAGCATAAGGATCTGAGCAACATTTACAGTGCCCAAATTCTGATGGCTAGACAACTGGCTAAGAGCATCTCCAAAAATGTAGCCCTTGTGGGGTGTTCCCGGTCTGCAATAGTCAGTACCTATCAAAATTGGTCAAAGGACGGAAAAGCGGTGAACCGGCGAGAGGGTCATGGGCGGCCAAGACTCATTGATGATGTGGGGTGCAAAGACATGGCCGTGTCTTCCAATCCAACAGACGAGCTACTGTAGCTCAGACTGCTGAAAAACTTAAAGCTGGTACTGATAGAAGGGTTTCAGAATGCACAGTGATACGTAATTTGTTGCCAATGGGGTTGCATAGTCTGGTCTGATTAATAACATTTTCTTTTTACATCACATGTCCTGGCACCAGGATGCACTATGAGAAGGGGTCAAGCCAACAATTGCAGTATGATGCTTTGAACAATGCTCTACTAGGAAACCTACATAAGCATTGTTGCAGACCATGTGCACCCTTTCATGGCAGCTGTATTCCCTGAGTGCATTGGCCTCATTCAGGAGGATAATGTGCCCTGCCACTAAGCAAAAATGGTTCAGGAAGGGTTTGAGGAACACAACAAGTTGAAGGTGTTGACTTGGCCTCCAAACTCCCCAGATCTCAATCCAATCGAGCATCTTTGGGATGTGTTGGACAAACATGTCCAATCCATGGAGGCCCCACCTTGCAACTTACAGGACTTAAAGGATCTGCTGCTAACGTCTTGGTGCCAGAAACCACAGCACGCCTTCAGAGGTCTACAGGAGTCCATGCTTCAATGGGCCAGTGCTGTTTTGGTGGCAAAAGGGGGCATACACAATATTAGACAGGTGGTCAGAATGTTATGGCTGATCAGTGTATATGCAGGCCAAAAGCCTAAACGTTTTTAAAGTTTAGGTTCACCATGCCAATTCAATGCTGATATTTATATAGTCTATTTTCTTTGGGTTGAGTTTTGTTTTTCTCTCCAAATTCAAAATGTGGTTGAATTTGGATGATGGATAATTTCAATAAATTCATGCTTGTTCCTAAATGAAATTAGGCCAATAGATAAACAAATGTTTGAGTGGACTTGAAAAATTGAGTGTTGCATGGTAGGGTCGACTTCAAAGTGAGGTGAAGTAGCAGTAATAGCCACTCTAGAGTCTTGATTCTTTTGCTTGTTTTAATCCCAGATGAAGTGAAGAAGGTGCCAAAGAAAATGGGTCTTTGCTTTCTAGCAGAAACACTATGTCATAATGAATTAGCTGCGTTGTTTGTGCACTAGAACTACCAAGGCAGTCATTTAGAATTTTTTTGTACATGGTAATAACTTAGTGGAAAGGAAACCTATGTACCTACTGGACCCTGTCTTTTCATAAATATGTGTAAGTTGTATTCTAAACTTGTTGTTTCATTAAAAGTAATATGGAACCAGTTTTCCATAATAAGTAATATGGAACCATATATTTTACCTTATTTCAAGGCTGTAATCACACTAAATAGCAGAGCACTGACAGCGGCATTTGCATTTGTTTCTCGTTGTAAAATCAGAATGAGACCAAACTTCTTTTGAAAAAACTCCTACACATCCCTCTAGTAAGTCAACAGAATAACATTTTTAAATCATTATTATAATAAAAACAACATACAGAAAGGCCCAGCTCTGTCCAACACATAGGACAATACTGTGCAACCTATTATAAATAGCAAACTGCTTGTTATACAAAAGTGGACACATAATTAATTGCATTAAGTATTCAGCAAAAACATGCACTCATTAAAATTAACTCAAGTCATCACTACCTTAACTAAAAGAGCACACCTTTTAACACACTAATCAGAATTGCAGGCTCAATAAATTGGAATAATGGATCCTAAGAATGCTGCCATTGTAAGACAACAGAGAGGAAGAAGACTAGGATGAGGCAGTGGAGAGTGTTGGATCGCAACCTCTTATGCACAGCAAAACCGAAAAGTGGCAATATTGGACACCTGTGATTTGTGGAGTCTATCCAGGGATTTCAGAGGAACACCAGGGCATTTGGCCCATGTTGCCTGGAAAGAGTAAATAATATGTGTTGTTGAGGAGATTTCATTGCCTGACCTAGACCTGAGAAGAAATTCTGAGAACTGTAATGCAGGCAGGCAGTAAGAGGCAGAAAGCAGGCACAGAGGCTGTGACTTGGGGTTTTACAGGCCAGACAGATATCTAACTCAAATATTTAAACAAAACAATATGGCACAATGGCCAACTAAATGTAGATCCAGAAGGCAGGAAGATCAAGACTGGTAATAATTAGAAGAACAAGAAGGGGAAAACAGAGAGAGATATCAGTAATGGAATAGGCAAGGAATAGGTGGGCAAAATGCTGGGTGAATGATTTGGAGGGGATTGGTTATGAGTGTTTGGGGAGCTGAACAGACAAGGGGGCAGTACACCGGGGAGGATGACCGTCTTAAGCAGGGATGTGTGGAGAAGGACGGGCCAGACATGACACGAAGTCTGAAGCTGAGTAAACTTACCGAACGAGGAGACGAGACGATGAGAACACTGATGCTGAGCATCTGTAAAGTTGCTGCATTTGGAAATAAACCATTTGGAAACTGGGTATTTTATTTCTTAAACGTTTTGTCAGTGTCACAGTTCAAAGGTCAGGTTTTATGCTCTTATCCACTTATCTAATTAACTACAGTACTGCTTAGAAATACTTTCGCAAGGGAATTCCTGAAAGGGTTATCTGGAGAGTCAGAGCTGTGATTTTTTTAAGTTTCAAATAATTTCTCTGAAAACCTATTACAAACATTTTGGTAGCTTTTTTCTGAATTAATCGCTCCAGTGTGTGTAAGAAACAGTGATGTAGACTCTCTGTTTTTGACAGCTTATGTGTGTTGTCTAAGGGCAAGGTTTGAATTGAGACACAGAAGTTAGATGTTTGTATCATTGGGTGTATGCTTTTAGAATTGTGTGTGAAGATTTCAGGAAATGGTGTGTCGTCCTGGAGATAACCTAAGCAAATGAGAAAAACTGTGATGCGGCAGACATGATGGTGACTGGTTGAGGTAGCAGCCAATTGTCAGCGTATGAAAGTTCAAGAGCTTTTCAGACCATGGTTAATCATGGGAGTGTCATTGATTTAGTTATGGTGTTCCAATATCTAGCAGTTCTGAGCAGCCTGTGCACACTGAAATGAATCATCAGTGTCTTGCTTGGCATTTAACAACATTCTAGCATAATTTAGACAAACAAACAAACTGGCTTGATTTTTTTTCTGGAGCTGTAGATTGTGAACAACAAGTTAGTATCATTTCCGGTCTTTGTCTCTGTGGAATGTTTTCATTTCCTGGGCACCATCATTGCCAAGAACCTCATGTGTGAGATTAATCACCACAAAGGCTCAACAGAGAATGTACTTCCTGTGGCAGATCAAGAACTGCAACCTACCAAATCCAATGGTGGTACATTGACATATCTACACCCTATCCTCATTAACTTCATCAACATCTGGCATTGTATGTAGATCTGTTGCGGCACTATGCGAATTGAAAGCAGTCCAGAATGACAGGAAGGGTGTAGCAACTGTGAGTTTTTACACTTGCTGCTCAAAGCACTTTTTGATGGTGGATGGCAGTGCTACAGGGCGGTAGTTGTTCAGGTAGGTGATGGGAGGTTTCTTCTGTACAGGGACGATGGTGGTTTGTTTGAAGCAGGAGGGGACTGCAGACAGGGACAGGTTTAATATGGAGGTGAATATGGGGACCGTGCTCTGAGCTTAGCCAAGACTTTACCATTTACCCAGGGCTTTTGGTCGGGGAAAAACCTGACATTGACCCTTGGGACTACATCGTCGATGCATTTAGAGATATACAGTGGATATAAAAATCTACCATCCTCTGTTAAAATGGCAGGTGTTTGTGATGCAAAAACAATTTGAGAAATCATAAATCATGTCAGAACTGTTTTCACCTTTAATGTGACCTATAATGTAAACAATTTAATTGAAAAACAAACTGAAATCTATGAGAAAAAAAAAACTCACAATATCCTGGTTGCCTAAGTGTGCACACCCTTAAACAAATACTTTGTTGTAATTTTTATTACAGCACTCAGTCTTTTTGGGTAGGAGTCAATTAGCATGGCACATCTTAACATGGCAATATTTGCCCACTATTCTTTGCAAAAGAGCTCCAAATTTGTCAGAATGCGAGTACATCTCCTGTGCACAGCCCTCTTCAGATCACCCCACAGATGTTGAATTGGATTCAGGTCTTGGCTCTGGCTGTGTCATGCCTACTCCTCCGTAAAGCGCGCACAGGCGGGCGCTCGCGTCCCTGACATGCAGGTGGGCACCAATTCCCACACCTGTTCCCGAACACAGCCCACACACCTGTTCCCATTCTCCTCAGTACCCCTCCGTATATATACTGCTCTCCGTCACATCTTCCCTGCCGGATCAATGGTCTCTGTTCTCATGCCATATCTCGCTCTTCGTAAACCTTCATCTCACCTCTCCATGTTTCGACCGATCGCCCGTCCCCAACCACTCTGCCTGATCCCCGCCTGTACATCTGCTCTCCACCCGAGTTCCGACTGCCTGCCTGTCCTCGACTACTCTGCCTGTTCCCTGCCTGTACTTCAGCCGCCAGCCCGTGTGCCGACACTCTGCCCGTCCCTGACTACTCTGCCTGCCACCTGCCTATACCGACGCCACCGGTTCGTGAGTCGCCTCACGGCCCGTCCCCGACGATTCCACCTGCCACTCTCCCTCTCCTCTCCAGTCCGTGCTTGGATCCTTACCTGTGCCCGTGACAAGCGGGCCATTCCAAAACATTTATCTTCTTCTGATGAAGCCATGCTTTTGTGGATTTTGATGTGTGCATTGGTCATTGTTGTCATACTGAAAGGTGAACTTCAGCTTTCTAATGGACGCCTGAAGGTTTTGTACCAGAATTGCCTGGTATTTGGAACTGTTCATAATTCCCTCTACTCTGACTAAGGTTCCAGTCCCAACTGACGAAAACCAGCCTCAATGCATGATGCTGACACCACCATGCTTCACTGTGGGTATGTTGTTCATTGGGTGATTAATGGCCTCTTAACTGGACTTCCCAAAAAGACTAAAACAGCGACAGCTAATTCAGAATGCAGCTGCTAGATTGTTAACCAGGACCAACAGAGCACATCACTCCGGTTCAAAAATCTTTTTACTGGCTTCCAGTCAGGTACAGAATAGATTTTAAAGTTTATAAATCTCTGAAAGGTTTAGAACCCGAATACATTTCTGAATATCTACCCGAATATCTATTGAGCCGGGCTCTTAGATCCATGAACACTGGTCAGCTTGTTGAGCTCAGAGTTCAAACTAAAAATGGAGAAGCAGCAATTATCAGTTATGCTGTACACAACTAGAATAAACTACCTGAAGATCTTAAATATGCACCAAATGTATACATTTCTTTATCCAGGTTAAAAACACTTCTATTTTCAGGTGCCTATGACTAAGCATTTTAAACTTAACCGCACTGTTTAGCCTTACAGTTTTTATAGCTTCCTATGTTTTTATCACATTTTATTTTGTTTTATTCTATTTCAATTATCTTATTCTATGTTTTATTATTATGCTGTTTTTTATATTTCTCTTTTAGATTAATTTTGTGATTAAATGTATATTCTGCGATATTTTACCATTCATAATGCAAATTCTGGTGCTATCAGAGGAATAATCTCTGTGTAAACAGTCTGCGGATGATGCAATTTCTTGTGCTGCTGTTTAGACATTGATGTAGGGTATTTTCTCATATAAGCAGACAGCTGAGCTGAAGAGATACCGGGATGTTGAAGTTCATGCAGTCCCCCTGAGACAGCTGAGCTAGAGAAGTGTAACAATCTGTTTTAATTCCATTGCATTTTGTATTTCTATGTATGAATAGTGCTATATAAATGAACTTGCTTGCTTGCCTGATGTGCAGTGTTGTTTTTGTGGCAAACATACCTTTTGGAATTATGGCCAAAATGTTACAACTTGGTTTCATCAGATCATAACATATTTTCCTATGTGCGTTTGGGAGACTTGATGTTTGTTTTTGGAAACTTCAGTCAGGCTTGGATTGTAAGAAAAGGCTTCCGTCTTGCCACTCTACCCCATAGCCCATTCATATGAAGTATATGGGATGTAGCCAGTACTTGCCAGAAATTCCTGTAGCTCCTTTAAATTATGAAAGGTGTGTAATGACTTCTATTTATCATGAGTTCATGATTGGCTAATTCTGAATACAGTCAAGAGGGTGTGCAGACTTATGCAACCAAGTTGTTATTTTAATTTTTTCCCCCTCAAAGATTTCAGGTTGTTTTTCAATTGAATTGTTTATAGGTCACATTAAAAGAGAGAAATGTTCTGACGTGGTTTATCTCATTCTACATCACATAAACCTGGCATTCTAACAGGTGTGTGTAGACTTTATATCCACTGTAAGTGAGAAATCTTCGTAAAATCATCTAGAAGGCCTTGCTAGGTAGATAGCAGCGTGACACATGTGAAATAGTAATATTAAATATATTGTACAAGTTACGTGATTTAACTACAACGTGGTAAATACAGTATGGGGACTGCAGCCCTCCCATTGTAATTTAGAAAATGGCTAAATCGTTGGCTGATGACATCAAAAAGAGCTTGACAATAGATGATGGTCCCCAAGAGATAATTAAAAAATATGCCATTGTTCCAGAATATGATTTTTTTATGTATAAAAAATATGGGAAGAAGTTCTAAGAATGCCTGATGAATTACAGAAAACACATTGGTCGTTGATAGTGTTATCAGAAATTCAAAAATACAATGATAAATTCCTCAAAGATGGTCTTGAAAGAACTTTGAAGAAGAAGTGTTAGGGTGTTGGCTGAACAAATGTATTGGATAAGTTAACAAAAGGACTTGAAAAGTTGAATAAAGAACTGGAAACATTGAAAGCAGGAAAAATATCTAAAGACACTCAATGCCCAAAGCCCACTGGAAAAGAAACCAGGATCATTGTCACTATTGTGGAATCCCTGGCCATTGGCAGAATGAGTGTCGCAAGATGAAGTACCAAAAGTCAAAGATAGAATGTTCATATGGTTGAAACACAAGACATTCTGCCCACATGCTGAGCAGTGTCAAGCAAAGCTCTCCCATCTATGGATTCCAGGAATCAAAGACGGAGGATTTCCTGGAGATACCTGCAAAAGACGTGAGTTATATAATAATTGATTAAGAGTTCTAAATCTGTTTCCAAAAGTGTATCGTACCTACATTTTGAGTAGAGCTGGAACTTGTCAAGGAAATTTGATCACTTCGCTTGATAATGACCTGGCTTATTCATGTGAAAATTAATATTATATAGCATGTTTAAATAGGCATTCAAAATAGCATGTTTTGTCCTGTCATGCTTGAACATGTTTAAGTAGTTATTTAAGGAATAGCCTGCTTTGTTGTGCTTTGTCATGTTCACTATGTAATTTTGAATCCAACGTATTTATTGCATTGATGATCATGTTTAAAACCGTAAGACCTCAAGGAGGGTCTCACAATGTGGGTAGGCATTAACAGTCCTACCGCATGGTAACCATATGTTGCGTGCTGAGCAGTTGCTAGTACATCTAATCCTAGTGATAAATTAGAAATTGTCACAATTATGATTTTCTAATCTGTTAAAGTAGTCTCATGGTTTTCTTAGAAAAAGTTAAAATATTGTGTTTTCTCTCACCTTATATATTGTATAAGTGTTTGAATGAAGAATCCATATGTTGATAGTCTTTAACGTTAAGGAGACACACTGTGTCCCATGAGGACTGAATATGAATCCTAAATAGCCATAGGGTTTCTACCAAGTTGGAATGCGTGTGTTCTCTCTCTGCCCCGTCACAGGACGAGAGGGAAACAATACACAGAGGGTAATCATGTAAATTCACTTTCCATTGACTTAATGATGTGAAAGCAGGGGGGTGTATATGATCATTCATAATGATTGGAAAGAGTTGAGCTTAGGGCTAAAAAAAAAATCAAAATATTATTTTTTTCTGTTATAACAGAGCATTTGCATCTGTTATATTTAACATCTTCCATTCTTAGGATTTGTTATAAAAAATATTTGGAAATTGTTTTGTTTGATGTTAGGTCTAACATTTTAATGGTGTAATAGCATAGATCTAACTATTTTGTATCTGTCTAAGCAAAGTCAAGTCTGACAATAGAATCTCATTCTACTGCCAGGTGCTATCAGACATAAAAATAAGTCGTTTGTTTTGAAGTTATACGTTCACAGATTGGGACATCACAAACCCCTTTTTGGTGACAAATCCCACCACCGGCTGGACCACATAACTGAATTGTGAGTATAAAAACACGTTCTAGAAGACTCACTACAGTTACACTGGACAGGTCTGTTCCAAATCTTTCTGACCACTCACATGGCAGAAGGATCACTTGGATCCACATTTGGATTATAGACGGTACGGACAGTGAGTTGAGAGACGCAGAGAGAAGATTTCTTCTGTGTGCTTTACACAAGGATCAGATGACTGGAAAGGTCACAAGGTCCCATCACAGTGGAATACACTGTTGTGGTGTTAATCTTGAATTAGTGTTGGAAACCCACTACTCCACTACACATCTTCACTGACTTGTTAGGACAACCAGGCAATTTGCTGGGTCCACATCACACTGACTGCAATAACTGATATTGAAACTTTACATCATTGATACAAGACAGAGAAGACTGAAAACAAGATCGACAGGACTTTTGATGGGAATCTAGCTTCATTCGTAGCTTTCAATAATTTTCCTAAATTGACTGTGTTTTGATATTATGTATGTATGTTCGTTCCTCATGAGGCAGGCAGAGGACTACATGTGATCACTACCTCAACATTGGTAATTGATACTTGTCTTTTTGTGAAGTTGCTTGATAGTCATAATTACAACAGCTATCCTGTTATGTTTAGTAGTGCCATATTCCTTTTCAAAGGTAGAAACTTTCACTAGGACATTCATTGGAGTTGGGTGTTGTGTTGCATTCAGGATTGTTGAGTCGTTAGTATGATGTTAATGCATGACTCGTGATATGGACAAGGGGGGACTTTGATTGTTAACAGGGTTTATAGGGAATTAACTAGGTATTTCAATAATATGTCATGTTAGGTGTGTTTCTGTGTGACACAGATTACTAGTATATCCTGATACTTGATGTGTACGGTAAAGATCATCATGGTTGCCATTACTGCAATGCCATACAGTTGTATGGCACTGCATCTTATTTTCATTTAATTTAAGGAATAATTAAGCCTCATAAGCCAGATAATCCTTTTTATTATTTTTCTTTATTGTTTTTTAACAGACGCGTTTGGACCTTTTCAACTCGTGAGGAATTCGATTTTTTTGCTAGTTTTATCAATATGTAATTAATATTTGTTACATGGTTGAAGAGGGGACTGTGAGATGAAAAGTAATTGAATTATGCTTGACACAATTTATGAGAGTACTATTTATCTCTGGATGAAGGACACTAGGTAGGAATTGTCATGCCTCATTACTGATGGGTCCCAAACACCCTGTCCATACCACCTGCTTGGAACTGTTTATGTGACCGTCATAGGACTCTCTGAATAGACTCTTGGGTCATAGGTTGGATGCCATACAAGGGTATTTTGCAGGATAAACTATTTCTTATAATAGTCTGTGCAATGGTTGGCTATGAACACTGACGAACTCCTATGTGTCCTGGCATAAAAGACTGTGTTAACAATGTAATCATTGGACAGAAAATGAAATAATTATGCAAGGTTATCATTTTGGACTCAAGCTAAATAAAGGCTCTCCCCTGACTTGTTTGTAAAAAGTTTGTTCATGGATCAAAAGTGGACAGAAGCTAACAAACTCATTTAAAATTTTTTGGGAAAGGTGCTTGTTTACCAATGTGTTGTACCTCTTTTAACAATACACTGCAAGCATTTGGGACCTGAGGAGACCAATTGCTGTAGTTTTAAAAGTGAAATGTTTTCCCATTCTTGCTGGATATAGGATTGCAGCTGCTCAACAGTTAGGGTTTTCCTTTGTTGTATTTTTCATTTCATAATGCACCAAATGGGTGACAGGCCAGGACTGCACACAGGCCAGTTTAGCACCCATAGTCTTTTACTACAGAGCTGTGCTATTGTAATGCTTGTGGAATCCGAATCAGCTTTATTCACAAGGTATGTGTGCACATATGAGGAATTTGACTCTGGATTGTAGTTTAACATTGTTGAAATAAGCAAGGTCTTCTCTGAAAAAAATATTATCTCAATGGCAGCATATGTTGCTCCAAAACCAGTATACATTGTTCAGCATTAATCGTGCCTTCACAAATGTCATCCATGTCAAGTGCCCAACGTCCTCTAGTGGGACAACTCGATTGGCATTCTCAAGAGATTACCAAAATTGGCAGGTCCACCATTGACATCTTGTTCTCTTCACAGATTCCCACTGAGCACGTGACAGAAAGAGTCTTGAGACACCATGGTGAACATTATGCTGCCTGCAGCATCATCAAGAATGATCAAGAGCTCACTGATGCCATGATCCAGGTCTGGGAGGTGATCATCACCATCCGCCATCTCATCAGGAACATGCCCGGACATTCTCAGGAGTGCATTCAGGCAAGTGAGGACCATACACACTACTGAGTTGCAGTGATAAAATTTGAAAAAAAAAAGTTGGAACTGCCTGTGATTTCAATTGTATACTTTGATTTTCAGTGTAAGTTTGTGACCAGCCCTCAATCGGTTGGTGATTTTGGTTTCCATTGTTACATCAATTTGCATTTTGCCATTTGTTTTCGGAAGTGTTCCTGGGCCTATGCAGTGATGTCTACTACAGATTTGTTTCTGTTTTTAATGCAGTGCCATCTGAGGGCCCGAAGATCACAGACATGCAATAATGTTTTTTGCCGTGGTCCCTTGCAACCAGAGATTTCTCCTAAGTCTCTGAATCTTTTAATGAGTAGATTAATTTTACGTTGAGAAACATTATTCTCAAATTGTTGCACTATTTGCCTGCACAGTTTTTCAGAGTGCAGAACCCCTCCCTATCTTTACCTCTGAAAGCCTCATACTCTCTGGGTGTCACTTGGAGAGGAGTGATTTACAAACATTCCTTTATTATACCTTTAACCCTTTACTCACTTTGAACCAAGCACAAAATAATAAAGAAGAGTAAAACATATGAACTGAATCAGCCAGCAAACAATGACTGACATCCCAGAAGGCAACCAGGATAACTTAAATAGGGTCCCCAATTAGGGGCAGCTGCATTTAATGAGGGACAATCAAAACAGCAGCACAAAGATGCCTAGACACCTCTGCAGTCAGATCCCCCCAGCCGGGACCTGACAGTACATCCCCAGCATGCAGCCTGCACCTATGGAGAGGGGGTCTGTGCCCGCCAGAGCGGGGCGATGGCATCAGTGGCTCGTCATCCCAACCCTCCAAGGGTGGTAGTAGGAAACCCAGATCGAGCCACTCCAGAGGTGGTGGCAGCGGCTCATCTTCCCACGCCTTAAAGAAAGTCCTGCAGCTCTATAAATGTTGCCATTGGTCTCTTGGTCGACTTACTAAGGAGCTGTCTCCTTGCACTAATTGTCATTAACTGTGGAAGAACATCCAGATCTTTATGGTTTCATGATGGTTCCATCTTACCTCAATTTCCTAATGATGTTGTTCCATGATTTACAGTATCAGTCACAATGTTGGACACACAAACTGTGGTAGCAATTTTGTTCTTCCATAATACAGTGAAATCATGTTGCTTATTCTATATATAATCCAGTAATTTATTAACGTCATTGTATGTTTTGGCTCTGCTCACTTACAAGCTTTGGCTAAACTTCTCAAGGGCTGTAGACATCTTGTTATCTTGGTAAGCCGAAGTTCGCAGAGAAGCTGGCGAGGCATGTAGACTAACCATGCATGGGAGGGTGACACAGGGGGCTGTACTGAATGTAAATAGGTCTGAACTCAACGTTCAACTGGGAGTTTTTGACCTGACTCTGCTAAGAGTGTTGTTAACTGCTCCAAGTTTATAAATCTTGAATAAAACTTACTGCATTGTACACTCTTTCTGGAAGCAAAATGGTTTGTTTGTGCCTGAAGCGGGGTTGCATCTCACTTTTCCCTATAGGTTAGGGACTAAAACTATGAGAACAAAATTCTGGTCAATCCAGGGTCTGAGGCTGTGATATGTAGAAATGAATATATAGGACCAGAACACTATGTATTAGCAGTCCAATTAACAAGCAAACAATCATTGTTTGGCTTTACTGATAGGATACCCCACATTTCAATAGCAAAGACAGGCTAACTAGAAGGATGCTGGCCCATGGCTGGAAACTGCACTGGATGTTAATGATTGGATTACCATGAATGATGGTTCTAAATTCTCTCCCATAGTGCACATTTGGTGTGTTCCATTCTATTGGGCTGCACCAGCCCAGCAGGGTGTTCATGGTTTTGACAGATCGATGGTTTTGCAGATGGTCTCATTGCCAGTTGAAATTCACACTGCTTGAGAACCTTCCTGATATAGTGTGAGCTTAAGATACGTTTGATATTGGACAAAAGAAGGGCGTCCATCCTCTCACAGTCACACCCACCCAAGTCCACATTCAGGCCCAGTGGGCCCCAGTACCCTCTGAATAAGGAAGCTGAAGAAGGGGTTGCTATTGTTTATGATTCCCAGGTAGGGAGGGGTGCCATAATTCTCTGCCCTGATTCTCCATGTAGCACTGCCATCCTTCCTTAGACCTGTTAATGAGGTAAAACATTCTCGTTCCCCTATTGTCCCCAACCTCGTCACTGTTGTTAGCTTCCGTCCACATGATATCCATGAACAAAATAAATGCAACCAGAAGTCAGGGGAAAGCCATCTTTATTCAGCATGAGACGACGATGTTAACCTTTCATTGTTCTTTCCTTTTTCTCTCTCTCCAATGAATACAGAAAGAACACAATCTTTATACCAGAATGCAAGGGAGGCGGCCAATGGTCATAACCAGCCATTACACAGTCAAATACCCTCCAATAGGAAAGGCTTATCTTACTAAAGAACCTTGTATGGTATGTTCCAACCCATGGTCAGTGGTCCTATCCATCAAGCCTATGACAGTCATATGGGCAACTCCTAGCAGGAGGTATTTATCAGGCAACATGTCCTATCTATTGTCCTTTGCTCAGAGATAGTTAGCACATCTGTGTTGTGTTAAGTTTCTCAAACCTACTTCCTCTCACTGTCTTATCTGATGTTCCACCCACTGCAAATTGGTTTTCCGTTTGTGAGTTGGTTAATTCATTTTTCAGTATTCCTGTGGCAAAGGAATCAACATTTTGCTTTGTTTTATGTTCCGTAAGAAGCGATGGACCTGGTCCGTCCTCCCTCAAGAGTATGCCAAGTCTCCGGCTGTTTTCTCTGCAGTGCTTGCTCAACGTTCGGAAGGGATCATAACTCTGGCTCGGGGAAAGCTCATTCAATTGTCTACCAATGTGTAGATAAAATTCTCGCGTTAATGCACTTACGTTCTAAGAAGATGCATTTTCAAATGTTTTGTTAACCAGAAATAACATATCTTGAGCTGTCAACAAATCAGCGTCATCCATGCAAATTTTAGCTCTACCTTCTGGTTACATTTGTAAAATGTTGCCATATAATGCAACTCAGAGGTTAAAGCTGAGTTTAATTAATCATTCTGATTTCACGAATAATCATTGATCATACATACAATGCACCAAAATCAACATTTAAATTTTTTACAATATTTTAAACCCAACCACAATACAATCAACCTAGTCATAATGTCTGGTCGACCCCAGGCATCATTTTTTTCCCCAAATGATAGCATTGTTCATGTGATGTGTGGTTGCTGTAGTACTATGATGGACTACAAACCTTGTGCATATACAGTCCCCTCCAAAAGTATTAGAACAGCAAGTTCCTTTGTTTTTGATGGTCATTGAAGACATATGGGTTTAAGATTTAATTTCCTGGTATTCACATCTAGATGTGTTAAACAACTTAGGACATATCACTGTTGGTATTTGACCACAGCATTTTTAGGTGAGCAAAAGTTATGGAACAAATAATCTCTAAGTATAACATTTAATATTTGGTGGCATAACCCTTGCTTGCTATAACTGCCTCAAGCCTGCGACCCATCGACATCACCAAATTGTTGCATTCTTCATTTGTGATGATATTCCAGGCTTTTACCGCAGCTTCTTTCAGTTTGTCATGTCCTGGCTATGCCCCTAGCCATCTTTGCGCTGGCTGGGGCCATAGCCAGGACATGGCCTAAATAGGTGGCTCTAGCCACCTCTATGTGCTTTGGTTTCCCCAATTGGAGGCAGGTGTTCGTTATTGCCTCCAATTGGGGAACCTACTTATGTTGAATGTTTGTGCACGTAGTTGTGGTTTATTTTG
>JACXGJ010014168.1:0-15231 GCA_016801105.1 Esox niger | reverse complement strand
CTTCTCCTAGCTCACTCTCCTTGTCTCTCTTCTCCTGGCTCACTCTCGTTGTCTCTCTTCTCCTGGCTCACTCTCGTTGTCTCTCTTCTCCTGGCTCACTCTCCTTGTCTCCCTTCTCCTAGCTCACTCTCCTTGTCTCTCTTCTCCTGGCTCACTCTCGTTGTCTCTCTTCTCCTCACTCTCTGTCCTCGTCTCTCTGGCTCTTCCCGTCCCCACATTTCATTTTAAATGTGTTTTCTTAACATAAGGGGACTTGTAATTGAATGACGCCTACGCACTGATTCGTGGAGAATAACAGATTTCTAATTAACTTAGTTCAGCAGTGTGTGCTGGACAGTGTGTACATTTGGTCTGGTTAGGGTTCTGGTAGAACTATGAAGACCTGGATAATCAGCGGGCCCAGAGGAGTCAGAGGCAGAGAGAGGAGGAATGTTGCTGTCACCACTCCCCAAACATCCCAAGCTCAGTGTTTTACTCTTGTTAGGAATGTCTTGGCTCAGTTGTGTCTCCTGGGTAGAAATACAGTAACGGTCAAAAGTATGGATACCAGTGTGTCCAAAATAGTGTGTCCATACTTTCCACTGGTACTGTATGCACGCGTGCATGTGAACGACAACATTGTCTGCTGCTTGTTCAAGAGTGCGGTGCTGTCTACTGTGACCCGGTTTCACTTACAGTTTCATCACGCGTTGATACACTGGGTCCGGAAACGTCAGCTCCAGCACATCATCACTGGCCACAAGCCAATGTTCTTCCTGGTTTCTACACAGCTTCTCATCTGTGTTTCTCCTGGCCGGAGCGTGCGCTGAAAGGAGAACCACATGTGCTGATGATGTCAGAGCGTGCCACCAGGTTGTCGACTGTTTAACGAGGCCTACGGCTGCGTGGCGTTGGTGCTTGGAACTCTGTTCCAGGGGCCGTCGGTGACCAGAAATCCACTCCAGGGGCCGCCTGTGACCAGAAATCCACTCCAGAGGCCGTCTGTGACCAGAAATCCACACAGGATAAATAATTTCTCCTCCAGGCCCCCCCGTTATTCGTCTGATGTTTTTATCAAATTTCGCAAACATAAAAATTCTGAGTTGGGCAAAGCCTGCCGGGCCTTCAAAACGGACTGGCCCTTCGGCCAAGCTGCCACTCTGTTCTTGACACATTGCCTCAGGTCTGTAATCAGCACGTCGCTGAAAAACGTCATGGTGACCGCCGCAAGCACATGCCCGGAACCACCCCCACGCCACATTTACTACAGTATCAGAAATGACCTGTTAGAAAGACTGCTGTTCCTGGAGATGTAGGGGTGCTGGGAAGAAAGTGGCACATGCAAGGGTTATTATTGGCATCTATCATTTCACAAAAAAAGCCACGCACCCACAAACACACACACACACACACACCTGATTTCATTATCCAAGTGTGTACTGGAAATGACCATAACAAACAGATTTTCCTGACCTCTAATCCTAAAACTATCCCTAACCTTAACCATTATCTGAACCTTTATGCCTAAACCTAACCTAATGCTAACTCCAAAACATAACCCTTAATGTCTAAACTGAAACATGATACTAATTCTAACCCTAAACACAAAGTGATCATATTTTTAAGTGAGGTCTTGCCATATTAATGGGCAGTATTATACTCAAAACTGTGTTATACTCCTCACATTGACAGGAATTTTTGTACACACACAGAGATTGCATGGGTACAACAACTCCGTGACCCATAACCACCCACCCAAACTGCACTTCTAATATTACCCATTACCCACACCACTAGTCACAACTGGCAACCCAGCCATCCCCAGACCATTTTGTGTGGCAATTGCCAAACCCTCAACAGGCTTCCTCTATTAAAACACAAAACTCTGACGGTTGGAAATTATATATCTTATTGCTTCATGTGTGCTGTGAGTAGAGTCGTCCGCCAAATAGCATAGGTTTGTGCTGACTCAGTATTCAGTCCATCTTTCTGACTTCCAGAACCTTCCAGGAAACTAAGTAGAACATTGTCATGGATACAGGCAGACTTGTAGTTGCCTTTGTCAGAAAGCCAGTGTGTTGGCGGGAACAAGTGGAGCAAACTGGGGAAAATTACAGTTCAAAGCAAGGAAGGGCTTGGTGTGTGTGGGCATTCTGATTAGACTGTCCACAATCACTATGTACAGTATTTTCCTACATCCCATTTGTTGGAAAGTTACAATGCAGTCCATTGTTTTGTTTATTTTAGAATGTCATTTTTACTCCTCTTTATCAGAGGTGACTATACATGAATGGTAAGGTGTTCCTTTATACAGGTTGTCTCCAGTGATCTCAGACACATTATTTTGTGCCAGTGATTAACTTCAAAAGCACTTTTGCTTCTTCTGGCATCTCTCCACCTCATAGAAATGATCCCTCTCCATCAACTTCATGACTCAAACAGCAGCTTTAATAACAGAACTTGAAGTTGCTGTGTGTGTGTGTATATATATGTTGCTATGCTGACGCAGATTTTCCACACCTCCGTGGAAACAGGGACAAAGAGCCTGTGTGTGTGTGTGTGTGTGTGTGTGTGTGTATACCTCAGCTTGTGTTTCTGTGTGTGTGCAGAGCAGCAAAACCAGGTACCATTGGGCACGGAGAACACAGGAGCTCATCTGAAGGAGAGCATGGAGAAGACAGGAGCTCATCTGAAGGAGAGCATGGAGAACACAGGAGCTCATCTGAAGGAGAGCATGGAGAAGACAGGAGCTCATCTGAAGGAGAGCATGGAGAAGACAGGAGCTCATCTGAAGAAAGGAGAGCATGGAGAACACAGGAGCTCATCTGAAGGAGAGCATGGAGAAGATAGGAGCTCATCTGAAGGAGAGCATGGAGAACACAGGAGCTCATCTCAAGGAGAGCATGGAGAAGACAGGAGCTCATCTCAAGGAGAGCATGGAGAAGACAGGAGCTCATCTGAAGAAAGGAGAGCATGGAGAAGACAGGAGCTCATCTGAAGAAAGGAGAGCATGGAGAAGACAGGAGCTCATCTGAAGAAAGGAGAGCATGGAGAAGACAGGAGCTCATCTGAAGAAAGGAGAGCAGGGCATGGCTGTGGATCAGGTGAACAGTAGGTACGAGACCATGGAAAACATTTCCAGTAACATTAAAAACCAATGGACCACCTTAGCAGGTCTGCATACAAGTCATTTAGCAGATACTGAACAGCTTTAAGTTGTCAGTGAAATACGTGCCATACTTCTTTGCCGTACTGTCCCTCTGGGGGAACCAAACCCGTAACTGTTGGATGGCAACCAGAATGCTCTACCAGGTGTGACACAGGATGCCTTGAATGCGGTGATTAAAACCCAGAATGGCCAAACAGCACTCACTACCAGGCCTTTGAAAGATCAAAAGACAAGTAAACGAGTTTTACATAGGATTTTATTAAAAGGAGTCAAACAAAAAAAAAAGAATTGCAAGAAAATCTTTTTCTTTTTTCTTTATTATTATTATTATTATTATTATTATTGTAGTTTTTTTGTTTTTTTTACAAATCACAGTCCAAAAATATTACAAAGGATTATTCAAAACATTTTTGCGAAAGCAGCAAACATTCCGATTGTTGTCTTAAAAAAGCCCTTAATATTGTATGTGGTATATCGTGTGTGCAATTTTTCAGTTTAATACACTTTTAACACAAGCAGTTAATATCCATATTCACTTGAAATTTTACTGAGAAGATGGAAACAACAGTGCATAATAACACAGAGTAGGAGTCACACGGAAAAGCCACAGAGCAGAGACTCATCTTCAGCCTACCGACACTCACGTTCCGCCCATTCCCAGCTCCTTCATGTCAAAATGCTGTCGTGGTGTCATCTCTGAAAGTGGGAAAACTCGTCACACAGCTGTTATGAGTTAACATCCACCACACTGGGGAGGGGGGGGGGGGTTAGGGTTAGGGTTTTAGGCTCTATCTAAAGAGTCAGACCAAAGAAAGAAAGACAGAGACAGAGAGAGGGAAGGGAGCTAGCAGGGGCCAGCTAGGTTGAAGATGTTTCTTACTGCTCAGGCAAGCTGGTAAAACATATTTTTTGTATCTAATCCAATAGGACACACGCGGTGTAAAGGCTACATAACAGACCAAGAGTCGGGGATTTGTAGACCGCCAAGTGCAAAATATCAGTTTTCTTACGGAATCGGATATCTGTTGGTTCCAAAATGTCTTCTCCACAATTTATTTCCTAGGGCCCGGTTTGGTTGGTGTAACAGAGTTTGGATGACATACCGGTAAAGCTCAAAGTTTGGAGGCCTTTTGCATTGTCCATCCCGCCATCAGACATCAAACCGCAGAGCCGTTTCAGTGCGCCTTCAGAGAAACAGATTTCAAAAGAGTTCTTAGGCTGTCCCTGTGGGGGAACCCATAGAAGAACCCTTTTTAGGAACTGTTCCATTTCTGAGGGTACACAGAGTGTCATTAAGGAGACACAGGTCAATCTACAGGCACTCGGAAACATGGAGGAAAGCTGCCAGATTGAATGTGTGTGTGTGTGTGTGTGTATGTGGGTGTGTATTAATGTGTGTGTTTTGCTTGCACGTGGGTGCTAAGCTGATCCCAGAAGGCAGTGGTTTAAAGGCCCTAGGTTATAAGTAGGACAGGATTGAAGGAGGGTTAAAGGAGGGCTCAGGAGACAGGCGACAGCATGAGATCATCTCAAAGGCACAGGAGACGCCAGGCCAGGGCAAACCTGCACTGAAAATACACGTTTCACAAGTGAACATGGAAGCTGTTCCAGAACACTTGTTTTCATCTGACCGGGAGATTGTGTACATTTCATGTGGTGACAAGATAACATACAAAATTTGTGAACACAAACTATATAAAAGGGTCATGTGAAATGTCAGGTAAAATCATGTGATTTTTCTAAAATGAAAAAAAAAAATCTAAAATGGAATTTTTCAAAGGCTTCTTTTTAACAATCAAATAATGCAAGAAAATATCTGCTTCGTGAACTCTACAGCAAATTCTCAAGCGATGAAACATTTTCTTTGGCCAATACAAATCTTGAGCTGAAACAAATTAACTATGAAACTTAACTTGGAGTACAAGATGATACCTACTCTAGCACCACATTTGTAATTACAGAAATGGGCCACTTGGGGGCAATGCGGTTCAACAATCCGATTCAAGCCAAATAATCACTTTCCTTAAACAAACATGCATTTCAGCCAAATCTAAAAAAAAACATTCCTCTTAGCTCGCAAGGCAGCCCACCATATGAACAGGACATTCTCAAGGGGTATGAATTATTTACTGTGTTAGAACGTGCGCGCAAACTGCAACTAAGTCTACAATACAGTAGCACCAGGGCCATCAAATCCTGAGGTAACAATGCGCCCAAAATCTAAGAATACCCCACTGTACCAAACCTCCTGTATCCAATATACCACTGTCAGTGCTCAGACACTGTTATAACACTGCTATGACGCTTTACACAAGTCTTGTACATATTCTGCATAGTCCTGTGTATCCTAAATATTATTCAGAGATCCCAGTTGTGTTACCTCTTGGATGTACATTGAATGTATAATAATAATAATATTAAATTCAATATTCTAATATTATGACTTCACACGCGATGATTACATTTTCAGTAAGACCGGTTTTCCTTAGTATTAACATACATACTCTATAAAGCCTATGAAGAGATCCAATAAAAAGACCCAATGCTACAAAATGACAACCTTTTTTTAAGAAGTCCATGCCAAGCACGAAAAGGCAGAGCTAAAACAACACAAGGTGCAATTCAATAGAGAACGTCAGAAAAAAGGTGCCATTGTGATGCCAAACCCAGGCCAGCATGCAAAATGCAAGCGCACCTGGCGATTACTGTCTGGCATTAGCACAAGGCCGCCAATATCCTCAGAGTGAGGTTCAATATCCCCCAGGTCAAAGATGTCTGAACACTACACTAAAACCCATTTTAACCTGAGGCCTGTTTGACTGACCACCAGAAGGACCGGCGACTCTCCAGGAGCGGCGCTGGGGGCTGTAGCCCTGCCTGGTAGACTCAGACGTGGGAGGGTGACAAGGGAGAGAGCGGCCTCTCTGGTGCGGTTGATGTATAAAACGGCGTGTGTAAGCCTTACCAGAGACAGAATCAATCTCCTCTAGTCCATTATCCACAGCGGAACCTGTGTTCAATCATTCAACGCCGCCTAGCATTACGACGGCGGTTCGCCAACCACTCCAGGGGGCAACAACCAAACTGTGAGACAGATGAGGTTCCTCAGGAGAGGGTCAACCACAAGCGGTTTGTGGTCTACCGCGCCGACCACACCGCGACCAAGTAAGGAACGTGCATCTTTAAGGCACCGACCATGAGAGAAGGCTTTGTAGGGCAAATCAACTCTAACCCCTCCTCGCGGGGCACCCAAAGTGGTCATGAAAGTCGCTGTGCGTGTGGTCCTCACGTTTATCTTCTAATGACCCAGCTCCAAGTGGGCACACTAAAACTCTTTCAGTGTTCCAACTGCAAAATGTATAAAGACTTTTTAGGCTGTCATTCTTCGAATGTATATTTTTTTTGGTAAGGTCACGCTAATTCTCACTTAGGTCCCGTGAGGTTTTACTGCAAACAATTTCAGTGGCTGTTGACGACTTGACCACGCCTCCCGTGAAGAAAAGCAAAACAAGCAATGATGTTTAACATCCTCTAACTCTCACTGTCACCTTGGAAACACTGGTGGTGAAAATCTCACAACCAGGAATAGAACAAGGGTGCGGAAAACGTGTCAGAAATACAATTTCTTTCTCCACATTCCCTTTCTGTGTTGAAAGGAAATTTAATCTTTTCTCCTTTCAACACACCTGTTCTCTAAAATAATACACATTTTATAATAGGAGCAGTGGGTGGTTGAGGATTCCTCAGCAGTTCAACATTCTACTTCAGTAGTGTTTAACTAAAATCCAGAACCTTCCAGTCCGAATCCGACAATATGACGTTCTCTTAGTTAACTGACTGAAACAGCACACCCATTCACAATGAAAAGAAACTGCACTCTGTAGCCCCAGAACTGAAAAGCAAGTGAAATATTTGGTCTAATACTGCATTGAAAACTACAAAGTAGACGCAATGTTGAGAACACATTCCGGAGCGTAACTCGTACTGCAATGATCAACGGCGAAATGAATAACACTATGAGGACATTCCCTAATCTGGAGTCAATTCGACTGCTACACACCTTTGGATAAGAAAATACCCTAAACACAAAGTTTTTCTATTTTTGGAAGAGACCCTGGACACTTGTGCATCACAACAGAAGAACACTGGGGTGATGTGAAAGGTTGTCCCATTGGTTAACACTGGTGGAGTGGGCGGGCATCGGACCAAACCCCCAGGGTATGGGGGGGCATGGGTGCGTATGTGAGTCTTAGACGCGGTCTTTTTGCAGACATCCTGAGCACCATTTTCCATTCCTGCGTGCGGAACAGAGAGCAACGTTCTGCACTGACACCTGGGGCTTAACCTGGCACTGCAGCATTAGAGAGCGCGGGATCAAACTTCCCGGATCCACTCGTTTTTTCCCTCCCATACGTGCCGCGTCACAGAGAACAGGAGGGCGGGGCTGGGGGACGGACGGACAGGTCACAGCTTTGTTTTTTTTGGTATAACACCTGTGCTTTCAATACTCAAGTCACGGCAACACGCTAACAGTTGACCTTGAAATACAACTGGAATAAAATTAAGTAATAAGATATTGGAATCGAGGAAATACCCAGGCAGGGACGAAAAATGTTGCTCCTGGTGACGGTTGATGAAGGAACCCAGAGCAGACCTGCCCCATAGTGTCCAGGGAGCAAGAGTCTGACTGAGGAGAACCTTAGTGGTCAATCCAGACAGAGCAAGAACATCCCTGTCCAGTTCTGCTTCTCACTCTCTCCTATAGTAGTGGTATCAAATAGCCCTCTGATCCAGAATTCAAGTGTTCATTTGGGAGAAGGATGGGAGTTGCCCTGACCTGCCTCTCTACTCCCCCTGTCCTGGACAGTCTAGGGCATCGTTTGGGGTTCAGGCTATCACCATGGATCTTGATGCAACCACAGACCAAACAAAACGGGGAGGACAATGTCTGTGGAATAAAAGGTCAGTGGTGGGGGTTCAGATACTCTGGGAGGGGGTCTACTCTGATTTCAAATCCCTGACGCATTTTTGGATAAGAGGGTCGTCAACGCGTCGCGTGTCTTCGCACGGGTGTAATCTCCCCTGATCTGACCTCGTGGCGAAAGCCCAACCCAGCAGAGGCATTCCAGCAGGTTAGGGACCGGTGCTGGTGACCCAGGGGGCTCCTTGCACTAGTCCAGCACGCAAACAGTCTGAAGCCACGTGAAGGCAGAGGTCGGATCCCCACAGAAGCGTCTCGGTGGCGGTCCGTGGAATTGTCTTTAGCGTCTGTGTGACTGAGAGAGCCCTTGTTCCCATTTCCATCAACCCCGACCTGACGGCAGGCCGGAACCTAGGAACATGGGGCAGCGCTGGAAAGGCCTCAGACCTGGCAACACGAGGCTTCCGAGGCTTCCAACTGACCAGGTCTGCCCTACAGCTGTGAAGGTGGAGAATCATACACACACACACACGCATGCACGCACACAGACACACACACACACACACACACACGTGCACGCCACACACCAAGGTTGGGGAGTCTTGGCTCTTCTGCTAGGGGGATTAGACAAGTAGCTGGCTTCCTCAGACTGTAGTCCAGGATGAGGGGGTGACAGGTCAGAGGTCGGGAGGGGTCGTGGAAGGGGGACGGAATCAGGAGACGTGAGGGGAGGACGACGGGTGTCTCCAGAAGCACCAGCCCCTCTTGGTGTGCTGCTTGCGCAGGATCTCCTCCTCCCGCTGGCGCTCCTTCTGAGAGCGCAGGTAACGGTCCTCCTCCTTCAGGAACCACACAGGAGGCCAACGATGTTTCTCAAAGTGTCTCTGGTTCTCTACACGCAGAGAGAAGGTGGTGGGGGGGGGGGGGGCAGAATAAACTGATTATTAATTGGAAGGCAAAAGGGGAAATAGATGAGAAACGCATCAATGGAAATGAAATTAAGGGTGAGATTGAGGGAAGAGACTAGAGAGAGGCAATTAAAAGGGAAAAAGCAGGCTGTGGGGAGAATGTGAGAGTGAAGGACCAGGAAACAACAACCATGGGAGCGATGACACGATGGGGGCCGAAGGTTGATGATGGTAATTATAATGATGTTATTAAAATGTCGTGTAGCGGCAGCGAAACACAGCTGTAGCCTGGGTCGGACTCAGACGTTTGAGCACGCTCTCCCTGCCCGCGTCACACTTTCTCCCCTCCATCAATAAAGGCATAAAGTGCCAACAAAGAACACCTTATACCGTAAATAACATTTACAGCATTTCTCGTTTGTTTTTCTTTTACAAATAAATCTTGAAAGTGGCATAGGGCAGATACAAGCAATACATCTACAAGATTAGCTTCTATTCATCCGTATACAGGATGGAGGAGACCCATGGGGGAGGAGGGGGAGGTGGGGGGGGGCGGGGATCTGTACCTGGAGACATAACCTTCATGTCTTTGGGGAACTTGCGACAGACGCTGTTGTAGTTGGTGCAGATGTGATGGATGCACCAGGCAGATAGCTGCTTGGCATTGTGGAACTGCAGGGATGAGTGAATAGGTGAGCAGTCCATCAAAAAGGTCCAATGAAAACAAAGAAGACCTAACACTTTCTTACTTTACAAATAAGAAAGATGAACTTGAATGGAAGTAGACAAATGACTTCTACAGACACCCGTCATTGAAGGTACAGTTGGAACCCTCCCTTCAGTGACGTGGCGGTTTGATTTGGAGTAGTGTGTTGTGTGTAGTTTGTGTAGTGTCTATTATTTGTAGTGTGTATTACATATGATGTGTCTTAAAAAGGGTAACCATGGTGATTATTCAGAGGTGACCACTAACCTGAGCCAGCTCCAGGTAAGAAAGCGCCCGACCGTCAATATCCTCCCCTTTCACAGCTGCCTGCAGCAGCTCATTCACTGCGTGCTGCTCAGTGAGGGCGACGAGGCGCGGAAGACACAGCCGGTTGGCCAGGACGATGAGCTCCATCGGCTCCAGGTCGGGACACGGCACCAGGAGGCCACAGTACAGGAACTCCAACACCGCACGCATACAAGCTCGACTGGTGTCAGGGATGGGCACCTGGGGGGAGAGGGCGAGAGCGAGCGAGAGGGGGAACATTACAATTTAGTGGATTGGAAAATAAGAATAGCATGTCTCCCAGGTAATTATCTGAAGCCAAGGACCAAAAAAGAAGGCTAACAATGGGCTGTGTTGTGGAGACACTGATCTGCAGAGTTAGGTGGTGTGATGGCCAGGGCCATGAGGTCACAGACGGAGGGGGTTAAAGGGCAGACCAGCTCCGGTCCAGGGGGATCCTTTGATCTTTCCAAATATGAAAAGCCCGCCCTGCTGGGGGGGGGGGGGGCTAGCTAGCATCACAGCTAACGTTAACAGCCTCAAAGCACCTGGGAATGAAGCCATCCAAAATGGAGCAGGACCAATACGGACAAACATCTAAGGTGGCCCTGCATCTGGATAAAATGTACAGCTAAACAAAAAGAGGCAGTGTTTGTTCAGTGCCCTACTGTAATCAGACTGTTGATGAAGCAGGAAGTAGCCTGACCACAGCCGTAAAGGCGGGGGTGTGCCGGGTTAAGCTGCCCTTGACATCTGGAGCTCCAGTGAAAACAAGAAGCTTCAAATCATGTGAAGATGCATGTTTTTCTGTGGTTCTACCGCTAAGCAGAACGGTCAATCTCGCTGAAACACTAGATATCCAGAAGAACCTTTCAGATTGGGCGTTTCACGGGAAGTCATGACGGCGCTGTCACAGACAATCACAGGGCACTCATCATACTAGTTAACCCCACGCCAGTTTGGTGGGGCCGGACTACAGAGCTCCCGGCTCACTCAGCTATTTTCAAAAGAATGGCTGGAAGCCAGCGTCTGAAATCAAGCCTACACCCAGCCATCTGAGACTTGTCGTCGGCATCAGACGCACTCGCAGATCGCAGATGCCGGAGACGCTCTCCTTGGCACACCAGGGACGTCTGTCAACTGACTGTTAACCAAGAACACGCCACAGCGAAAATGTTCAAACTCTTAATGTCAGTTAACCCGTGTTGCGTGCGTTCAGACAAAAAAGGAGTCAGCCTGATACGATGCCACTAAAGGCCTGACCCAAAAGTAGAAAATAACCCTGTGGTGTTGGCCAAACTAAACCTGGTGTCCTGGGAAAATATCCAATCCAGCCCTCACAGCATCATGTCCACTTAATGATCCACAGCTCGCAGTATGGTCCTTCATTCCCTTTCCCCCTCCTGTATCTATAAACATACATTGTTATTGATTTCCGGCCAACTGCTTGTAACAGTAGACATCTTCCAAACCAAAAGGACCGGACAAATCATTGTGCTTTGTCACGCACGTGCCAAATCAAGCCCAGTTCCATCAAAACCATCAGATTTCAGAAATGTAATTATAAAACACCTGGTCACCAAAGTCCCAGACAGCATCTTTCGGTACTGCAGGCAATACAACGTATCTAATAACTAACAACACCTATGCAAAAACCAATGTACATAAATGACTCCGGACGAGAGCTTTAGTTGAATGACTAAGACGCTAATGTTACTGAAGAGCACTCTATCGTCACTGCTGTTTTAACTGCTGACGGTGGGAAACAAGCCCCCAACCTGGCAAACCTTCCAGAACCTGGACGCCGTCCAAGACTGCTTCTCTGAGGCGAGGGAACAAAGGCACTCCTATTCCCACCACCACAAGTGACGGCCAAGGATTTACGGGTGCCATTTTGGGAGGGATAGAAAGAAAACTGCCAGGACTGCAGTTGGACCGTGGTCACTAGCCTTCGTCATCACAGACGGCCGCACCTAGCATATGCTAACACCAAAAACCCTACACCACGCCGGCCACTAGGTGTCACTAGAGTATAACCATGACTGGCTTCATGTACTAACCAAGGGGATGGTTCAAATTTATTTCGTTCTATGAGTCAAGGTTTCGGCGGGATTGGTTTGCCAACAGGTTAAAGGTTAGAAAGGGTTTCGGGTCAGGACAAGTCTCTGTGCAGTCTCAACCCCACTGTTGAGCGTTGGGTTGTGGGTTAGTGGTGAGTAGAACCACAGGTTTCCAGGGAGACCGCAGGGGTCCATCCTCACACCCAGGGGAACCCATCCTCCTGGCTGGTTCTGTGTCAATTAGGTGAATGTCAGCCTGGGCGTTGACCCTTTATTATGTGGGAAAAGGTTGGAGAAGAGACACGGGTGGCCACTCTTGTTCAATGCTCTTTGGCCCAGACAGAGAAGGCGGAATGAAGCGACACCAACACGATACAGACAGACAGAAAGAAAGAAAGACACACAGGACTGACAGGAAGACAGACAGGGATTTTTCTTTTTTTACACTTCAGTCATTTAGCAGATCTTCTTATCCAGGGCATATTATTGTGAATGGATTTTCCCCCCCTGACTTGAATACTGGCCTCCTTTTGCACCATGCTATACTGACGACAGAGCCACAGGACTCACTACAAAGACAAAGAGTTTGAAAGAGGAAGAGAGCAGGCGTCCAGAGAAGATGGACAGTGGTGTGGGCAACACTTCCTACCATTAAAAGAATCTGTTATTCACTAAACCATGCTTACTAATTTGACTGCAGAAACTCCTCTCTGACAGACAGAGACAGAAACAGACACACTCACAGACAAATACACACAGACACGCACACAGACACGCACATACATAGACATGCACACAGACACACAGACACGCACAGACACGCACAGACACGCACTAATGGATCAACCAAATGAGTCCTTACTGCATATCAGCAGAGCATTCAAACCAAACCATCCAATCAGGGAGGACCTTTTGTAGTTGCCTGTGATCTATAATTGGTGGGATCCTGGGGGTTGACTGATTGACAGGGACACAGCAGGCAGGTTTGCTGGTGATGGTGCTGGTCATACTGGCATAGAAACCCTGACAGGGTTATTAGAGGAGGAACAGGTCTGTATTGCGATAAGTGGACCCAATTACCTCTAATAAACTATAAATCACAATAACTTTGTGTTAAAAAAGGCTGAGTACAATTGTGCCATATTCCATATGCAGTCTGCTAACTTAAAATGTGTACCTAACTAACTTTAGACAGTCTGATAACTTAATTAGTGTAATCAATTATATATACTTTTATAGAGGTAATCAAATTTTTGTTGATATCACCCAATCCTAAGACAAACCGAGAAACTGATGGACAGACAGCAGTCTATTGGCTAACAAACTGACAGCAATCTGGTGGCTGTTCACAGAGAGATTCTGACAGACAGACATGCGGACAGACAGAAAGCACTCAATGTGCTTTGCTGCGACCGGTTTCAATCAAACACACCTTGGAACACACAGAATACCCCCAACACCCCTAAAAGTCTACTTTCTACTCCTCTGGTTTACTCTTCCCGTTCACTACTTGAGTCTGACTTCTTTTCGACCCGGTTCAGCACACCCTCACCTTTCAGAGTCCGTTCCCTGAGTAACGGATCGCTCCGTTTAGTGCCGGTGAATGGAGTGGAATCTAACAGTCAGTGGTTTCAGGGATATGCATCAGAGCCATTGTGTCCGTCTGTAAGAGTTGGACCTCCGTCAGAGCGGTAGTGTGATGCCTCTGCCATGGAGACCGGGTCTGAAAATAGCCAGGCATTCACCAGACAGATGCGCCACTCCAAGAGGAGCTTTGTCTCCGAACCTCCAGGCCAGCCAACTGAGCAGGAGAACGAATGGCTGTGTGTGTGGTAATGTGTGTGTATGTCATTTCAAACGCCACTATCATTATGGCACCACTATGGAAATCGAACTGTCACACAAAGACAGATGCTGACAACTTCATATTGTCCAGTTTCTCAGAGTTGGTGTGGCGTGCACCTGGCCGATGTGGCGTGCAACGGGCCGATACGACGTGCATCTGGCCGATACGGTGTGCACCTGGCCCATGTGGCGTGCAACGGGCCGATACGACGTGCATCTGGCCGATACGACGTGCACCGGGCCGATACGACGTGCACCGGGTCGAAACGACGTGCATCTGGCCGAAACGACGTGCATCTGGCCGAAACGACGTGCACCTGGCCGAAACGACGTGCACCGGGCCGATGTGGCGTGCAACGGGCCGATGTGGCGTGCAACGGGCCGATGTGGCGGGCCAGCCAATCCCCCCGGAGGAGGGTCACAACAGAAAAACGCAGAGCTTTCAGGGTTACCATGGACGCGGGAAAGCTCCCAGCTAAAGGGCCTCCAGTCGACCTCAGAACTCACTGAAGTTGATGTTTTACACGAAATGATCCCCCATACAGCACCTTTCTACCAACCCAGTCCTAAAAAGCACATCGCACCACGCACAACTGACCTTTAACACCCTCCCCCATGGCTGTAAGAGCATCTGAGAGACCAAGCCAGCGTCCTGTTTCCTGGCAGGGGCTGAAACCCAAAGCCTCGCGGCCCAGGACTGTAACTGTACCCGTGGGATCCGGTTCTCCATAAGTGCCCCGGGCAGCGGCAACAGCCGTGGCACCCAGAGACAGAGGCTCCGTCCCTGGATGGGTCAAGCCGGTCCGTAGCCCAGCCCTGCCCCGGCGGAGTAGTCATTCTAAAACCTGAGCCGTTGGAGAGAGACCGGGGTAAATGGACACCCCGCAGGCAAAGATTGGACCATTTGAGGCAGGCGGGGTTTGGGTGAACCAGGAACCATCAAGCCACAATCTAACACCTGCCTGTGTTCTAGGCTAGCTGCTACATGCTGGAAAGTCTGGTACGTCCCAAGTGTATTGATAACTGACAGGAATATGGGCGACATGTGGTTAGGTCTTTGATATGATATCATTGTTTTCTGATGCTGTTTCTTGTCCAACATACAGACAGGAAATGGTCCATGAAACAGGAAGTCCTGACGTGAGCTGACTTCCTCTCAAAACAATCACAGGGCAATTACAGGTTTACAGATCACAAGGCAGGACAGCAAAATCCCTACCATCAACATCACCACAAACACCATCACCACCACCATCCCCACAAACACCATCACTACAAATACCCTCACCACCATTACAACCATCCCCACCACCATCACCACCAAGACAACCATCACCATCCCCATCACCATCCCCACC
>JACXGJ010014167.1:0-15234 GCA_016801105.1 Esox niger | reverse complement strand
TGTGTGTGTGTGTGTGTGTGTGTGTGTTTGTGTGTGTGTGAGCGGGTGTGCGTGGCGGGCATGCGTGTGTGTATGTATGTATTTCTGTATGTTATCACTGGAGAGACAGAGAGAGAAAAAGCAATAGAAAGAAGAACGTCAGGTCACCTCAACAACAAACAGACAAAGGAGATGTTACCACCTTTAACCTCTCTCCTTCTGTCTCCCCCATCTCTCCCCCCAGTCTCTCCCCTTCTCTCCTCCCTCCTGTCTCCCCCCAGTCTCTACACTTTTGTCTCCCCCGTCTCTCTTCCCTCATGTCTCCCCCCTCCTGACTCCCCCTTCTGTCTCCCCCATCTCTCCCCCCAGTCTCTACCCTTTTGTCTCTCCCCTTCTCTCCTCCCTCCTGTCTCCTCCCTCCTGTCTCTCCCCTTCTGTCTCTCCCCTTCTGTCTCCCCCTTATGTCTTCTCCCTTCTCTCTCTCCTGCTTTCTCCTCCCATCTGTCTCTATCCTTCTGTCTCTCTCCTTCTGTCTCTCCCTCCTTCTGTCTCCCTCCATCTGTCTCCCCCTTCTGCCTCCCACCTGTTATCTCCCCCCTTTGTCTCCCCCCTCTGTCTCCCCTCCTTCTGACTCCCCCTTCTGTCTCCCCCTTCTATCTCTCCTACTTCCTCCTCCCATCAGTCTCTCTCCTTCTCTCTCTCCCCTCCTGTCTCTACTCTTCAGTCTCTCTCCTTCTCTCTCTCCCCTCCTGTCTCTCCTCTTCTCACTCTACACCCTCCTGTCCCTCTCCTCCTGTCTCTCTCCTTCTGTCTCTCCTTCTATTCCCTTCTCCCCATGTCCCTCCGCCCCCCCTCTCTGTCAGTGTTAAGCCAGGTCAAGTCTTGGGTCTGCTGGGAAAAGTCCAATTTCCAGCAGCATCCTAACGTTTTGTCTCTGTCTGATGGAGAACCTGTGTGTGTGTATGTGTGTGTGTGTGTCTGTGTGTGTGTGTGTTCTTATATGTGTGTGTGTCTGACAGAGAATGACACGACTGAATGGAGACAGAGCCTTTCTGGACAAATGGTTTTCCTATCTGATAAATATGGAGTGACACACACATACATACATACACACACACACACACACACACACACACAGGCTGCAATCTTCCAACAGTGACAGTCTAAATACACTTGTTTAGTGTGTCATCACAACCTGTAACCATAGAGACTGTTCAAGATCCCTCCTCCTCCAGGTCATCTAATACTTGTACCACACAGGTCAGGAGTGTGCCTGCTGACTGGCCGGTTGGTTGAATGATAACTGTCACTCAAACTGACAGACCAGATGTGTCTGTGGCAATGTATGCATTCTGTTCCCTTTTTATTTCTCTTTGTTTCCCTCTCTGTCCCTCTGTTTTCTTTCTCTCCTCTCTAACGTCTACCTTCATTTTGAGGATGATCGCGTGTCAGTTCCTGTGTTTGTGTCTGTGTCTGTGTGTGTTTGTTTCTGTGTGTGTGGGCGTGTGTGTGTTAGCTGCCCTACATCCAGCTACTTTCTGGGTTTGGCCTGGTTAATGGGGAGGAAAGAAGGGGGTGGAAGGGAGTGGGGAAAAGGGTTGTTAAACGAGTGCTAGAGTCAGGGATGGAGGGATGGACAGAGGAGGAGGGAGAGACATTCAGTGTTAAATGAGTCAGTGTTCCTGAGATGGAGTTTCATTCTCCTTCTATTAAAGATGAGTGGCAACACAATGACCCAGAGAGGAGGGAGGGAGGGAGGGAGGGAGGGAATCAGGGAGGGAGGGAATCAACTATTTTTTGTCCTTTAGCAGATGCTTTTATCCACTTACAGATAATGCCTACATTTTAAGCCTCATAACTCAATATCCCTGATGGGACAAATACATAATTATATCCATATTTACCCATTATTCTGTAAAATCCAGTGTAATAAATGGACTGTTTTAGTCTAGGCCTGAATATGCTTTAGACTGTTCATGGATGCCATGGGTAGGAGAAGACCTAGATCAGCACGCCCTGTTCCTAGACGTGATTATGGCCACAATCGAAGGCACCAGGCTACAGGTGGCTCCAAGGCGAAGGCTCCTCTGTTTCTTCCATTCGGGCAGGACAGAGACCATGGTTAGAACCGCTCAGGAGGTCTGTTAACTCTGACCTAGAACTATGGTCGCCATGAGAACGTAGGGTTCTATCTTGTTCTCCAATTTGTTCCTATCTAGTTTTCTTGTAGTGCGAGAGATAATATTTTGGGAGCTGACAAGGAGGGGTATAAAAAGGTTAAAGCAATTATGTAGAAGCAGAGCAATTGTCATAACACTACTCTGCACTTATACTCAAGTAATCAACTGTTATGCGAACGACTGTTGAGTGTCTTTCATAAAAAATTGTGAAAATGTTCCATCTTCCACATAGTAAATATATCATACTCAGTGACATAAGCTGTCAGCAAAGTCCCTGCCAAAAGGAAAACTATTCAAATAAAAGAGAACCTTTATTTATTGCCGTTTAATTAAACTGTATTTAAACTCTAAGACAAAGGTTATTTTTACAAGATACATAAACAAGATGTATAACAGAAGACATAACCTGGCAAAACCTCCAGTGCACATGTACTGCTACCACCTATCACCACGCTTCTGGCCAATGAAGCATTGCATTCTGGGAATAAATTATGAAAACCTTTCACAAGAAATATGAATTACATTAAAAAAAATCCTAATCAATGTCTTAAATTGTCAATATGAGAACATTATCAAAATGGTTCCATACATATGGTGCTGACAAATGTAACTGCCATCTTCTTTACTAAGTTAAAGACATGTATTTTAAATTGGTAACACTACTAAAACACCCTAATTGGGTTAACCACAGATGTACAGGTGGTAACACCGGGGGCTGGTGGGCTGGGGGGCGGGGGGTTGGGGGGCGGGGGGCTGGTGGGCTGGGGGGCTGGGGGGCTGCCCGTTTGACTTATACATAGAGCAGAACTTTTCTGACATGGTCCTTCAATGTCAGACCATCGGGTCTCACTTGCACAGCCGTGGTTTTTGTTGCGGATTTGTAGTTCTGGTATTTTGGGACTAGGGTAGTGTTGACATCACGGGCACACAGCGCATGGCCCAGAGATTGCAAATAAAACAAGAATTAAGCCACTGGGGAGGTATTGCAGTCACGGGCATCCCGGCAAAGAATTGCTTCCTGTGCCCATAAGAGTCTAGATATTGATGACCTTTCAAATGTTTTAATCCTTTCAAACACAACGTTGTTTGTGGTTTGCGGATTTGAATGAAGTATTTTTAATGTGTGCGTGCGCCGTACAGATTGTCGAGTGAGGAGTCAATAAGCTAATCTCACACAGGTAGAGAGAAGGAGGAGCAATGGAGGGAGGAGGCCTAGAGAGAGACAGTGCAGGTGGAATGACGGAGAGGAAGATTAAAACGAGCGGGTTGAGGAGAGAAGAAAGAGTAGTGAGGAATGGGGAAGTATAGACATGAGATGGAGTGATTGTTGGAATGGGAAGAACTGAATTTGAAAATGTCAAAGCCTTACAACCTTCCACATGGGAAATGGGACCATAGATGGTTGTTCACTATATATAGGGAATAGTGTCATAGAGACTAGGGCACTCTGATGGGTGCTTATGAACAGAATAGGGTGCCTATGTAGGAAATGGGGTCCTTATGAACAGGAATAGGGTCCCTAAGTAGGGAATGGGGTCCTCATGCTACACACGTGGTGTCCCGCAGGGCAGCGGTCTTGGACCTCTTAAATTGCTCTAATGGTCTTTGGGGTTCCTGAGGTCAACCCCAACAATGTGCAAATGACCACACACTATAAGTACATATAGTTGGTGTGTGATAGCAAGGATTGGAAAATATATCGTACCCCAGAGCAAACTGAAAAACAACTTCCACAAGCTGCCATTGTCTGCTGTATGGCAAGTGCTGGGGACCTAAAGAGAACTCAGTCCGCAAATATTTGGGTACATTTCTCAGCTCCTGAACAAATCACAAACTTCAACTGACTCATATGTCCACATGCATTTATTCTTTTTCATAAAATTCACCAAGCTTGAAGACCAACCTCAGTTGGAGCTGGTTAACACCAAGCACCTTGACATGGAGCAGAACTAAAGTAGTACCAAATCCATCTAATGTATATTATTTTGTTAATTAAGTGATTGTGTAATGTTCATACTGGAGGGAAAGGTAATAATGACAAATAAATGGATAATGGATTGGAGACTGTGTGTCTGAAACACTTAATCACGTACACAATTATTTAATACACATTATTATTAATACAAATGAATCACATATTAGTGAAAATTCTGATAGACCAGCCCTTGGGCTGAACGAGGTAGAGAAATGGAATCAAGGTGAAGCAGCTTGGGGGGGTACAGATCCGTTTATGTAGCCCTGTGACCCGGGTAATTAGGCGTCCACTTAATTTGTGTGTATCTGTAAAGGTGGGGACGGTATCGCCCTGTCCATGACCCGTCCTCCCCCATGCGGTCTGGGAGCCAGACACCCACAGAACCCTAAGCGTAGAACTTGGGTCACCGGGTTTAGAGGTTGGGGACGGGGTTACGGTTAAGGCTGGGGAAAGTTATTTCAATTGAGGGTTAGGTTTAGAGATTTTTGGGGGAATACTTTTTGGGGGGGTCCCCACAATTAAAGTAAATCCACTGTGTGTGTGTGTGTGTGTGTGTGTGTGTGTGTGTGTGTGTTTGTGGGAGGAAGGGAGGGAGGGCAAGGAAGATCTGCCTTTCTCCGGTCTGTGTGATAATGTTATCTGAGTGTCTAGATTAGATCTCCGCAATACTTCGAAGAATCAAGAGTGCAACATCTAACGTCCAACAGAACACCAATTTATGCATTTTCCTGCCACTTATCAGCAACTGTATCTGTTATATAGAACCTGGAGTCAGTGCCCCCCTTCACCTCCTTCTACTCCTCCTCCTTCTCCTTCTCCTCCTTCTCTTTGTCCTTCTCCTCCTTCTCTTTGTCCTTCTCCTCCTTCTCTTTGTCCTTCTCTCTCTCGCTGAGTCCCATCGGAAGCATTTCTTTCTGCAGGCATATTAGAAGCAGGGTCAAGGTCACTGTCTTTCTCTGATTCACAATGTCAATTTCACCCTTTCCCTCTTTCATTGCTTAGAAGTCCTCCCTGCACGCTCCACTCTGTGTCTCAGCGCCCATCTGGGTGTGTTCCTCTGTGACTTCATGTTAGTGTGTCTTATTGTGTGTGTATGTGTCTGTGTGTTCGTGTATTGTGTCGTATGTTTGTCCCTCTTGGAGTAAATTAAATACATAATATTTATTTTACAAGGAACACACGCACATACACACAGAAAGGCACAAACTGTTGCAGAGAGACACAGACACAGAGAGACACAGATACAGAGACACAGACACAGAGAGACGCAGACACAGAGAGACACAGACACAGAGAGACAAAGACACAGAGTATTTGGTTGGTCTTAGAACACAAATTAAACTGTCACCTCTAATTCAGATTGGTTCTGGGAGAGGAGTGGTCAGGGGAGGTTTCTGGGATTAGAATACTCCAAACAGTGAGTACGCTAGCAGAAACACTGTGACTGACCCCCATAAAAACCTGGAATATACACAGACTCAGTGACCTTGATATTGAAACAAGTCCCCTGACAGACCTGCAGGAAAATGAGAATTCCTCACGGACAAAGGTGCTCAATCAATCAAGAAAAACAACTTGGACAAAAGTGCTCATGCTATTGAGAAAACGGTTGTATTTTTATTTATTGTCCCTTCTAATTAATTTGAGTGATTATTTTCACATTGTACCTAGCTAATAACAACATAAAAATAAACCAATTCATCCTTTTGGCAAAATGTAAATTTTTTACTTCAAATGTATGATCTTTTATTTCAATATTTATGTTGGTTTTCCCGGGAAGGTTATTTAATACGTTCTGGGGTTGAAGTGTGTGTGTGTGTGTGTGTGTGTGTGTGTATATATGTGTATGTGTGTGTGTTGGGGTGTGTGATGTTCCCACATTTCTAAACAGACTGTGCACACCTTTCAGCCACACAAACCCGCATTAACACACACACCTTTCAGCCACACAAACAGGCATTAACACACACACCTTTCAGCCACACAAACAGGCATTAACACACACACCTTTCAGCCACACAAACAGGCATTAACACACACACCAAACACGTTCACTTTCCAAATACAACAGTTGTTCTGTCAAAGTGTTAGAAACGAAGAAATAAAAATAGGCTTCTGAGCGGACAGCTGTGGACAGGTGGAGTAATCAACACAGCCTTCTGTGAGGACAACAGTAGCTTGGGCAGCTGGGGTCCTTCCATTACAGCAAATTACTGACTTTTACCAAACTCTTCAAGAGTGAGACTGAAATTGTTTTGACGTTATTGATAATCACGTCTCTCTTCCTTTCCTCTCCTCTCCTTTCTCCTCCTCTTTTCTTTCCTCCTTCTTCTCTCCACTCTCTTCAGCCCTTCCATCTCCCTTCCTCTCTGACCTCTCTCCTCTCCTATCTTCTGTTGCTGAAGGTGTCATTAAGAGGCAGGGAATGTTCCCTGAGGTTACCAGGTAGACCAGTGTGGGAACCTCCTGGCACAGCCTGTTCTAACAACGAGTCTCATTCATACAGTTCTCAAAGTCTTCTCAAGTCTTACACAGATGTCAAGCTATTTTTCTGGCCAAGCTGTAATGTGCGTCCCAAAAAACAACCCATATAGTGGAGCACTAAGACACTGGACAGAAGTGGCCAAGTCTATAAGTGTGGCATTCAGGACGCATTTATAATCTCTAAGTAAATACCGAATAATGTCCTGTGGCGACGTTTAGTACTCCGAGGGACATTTCTGCAGGACCCCAGGGAGTGAAACTGTGTCTGTGTCTTTCAGGCCCAGGCGCCATTTTGGAGACAGTTACGGCTGTTAGGACACAATGAAATCCCATCATGCTTTGCTGGAGGCATGGCACTGAGCCCTGCCAATCAGCTAACAGCGTTTAAATTCCAGGGAGAAGTTGAGAGTTGAAAGAGATTTGATTTCAGATTTCTCGTATTTCTTACACGGTCGTTCGTTTCAGGGGTTAGAAGGTGTGTCTACTTTTCACTCGTTTTGTGGACAAGGTGCACATAGCTTGTCCCGTCCCGTCCACACTCACTGGGTTGTACACAGTCAAGGTTTTTACTTGTTCTGTTTAGGAAACACTATCTATTGTGTCAGATAATATTGTTCTCTGTGAGGTCTGTGGGTCTGTTTAGTTGGGTCGAATTGTATTGTTTTCTGTGAGGTCTGTGGGTCTGTTTAGTTGGGTCGAATTGTATTGTTTTCTGTGAGGTCTGTGGGTCTGTTTAGTTGGGTCGAATTGTATTGTTCTCTGTGAGGTCTGTGGGTCTGTTTAGTTGGGTCGAATTGTACTGTTCTCCGTGGGGTCTGCTTTTGATTGTTGAACAGCTGGTTGAGGGGTTCTTCTGTAGATTTATCTGCCTATTAGGACTTTGTGATGAAAGCTTTGGGCTTTCCTTTGGGCTTTGCTTCCCTTTGTATTTTTCTTGCTCTTTACTGGATTTTGATGATTAGTTGTTGTTTTTTTGCTCTCTGTGAATATTTTGGAATTCTGCATGTAGAGTCTCAGTTACGTGTCGGCCTCCTTTGGCGAATGTGGGGTTGCTGAGTAGATTCCAAACCTCACATTTACATTTTAGTCATTTAGCTAAAGCTCTTATCATCTTACATTTACATTTTATTAATTTAGCTAAAGCTCTTATCCATAGTGACTTACATATGTTATTGATTGCATACATTTAGTACTTAAAATACATTGCACATATTTTTCGTTTCTTTTTGCGTGGGGGGGGCTTATCCCGAGCGACTTACAGCAAATGCATTTATCGCACAACAGCTAGGTGGAACAACCACACACCCCCGTCATGGTAGCAAGTCAGGAGGGAAAATAAATGAAAAAATCCAAGCAAGTCTGCGCAAACCGTTTTGTGGTGTTTTTTCAGATAAGTCAGAAAAATAGGGATTTCCGAGGTTTCCTGAAAATGGGCCGGGTCGCTGCTGTTCTAGCCGTAACGAGAGCCAGGTCCCATCGGTTCCTTGTAGGCAGTCAGCAGGGACTTGGGGTGGATGGGAGCTTTTACCACGAAGCCGGTTCAGTGAGAAGAGGAACGGGGGACATGGCAGAACCAAGGTGGAACCCCAGGCGTGTGCAATGTCTCCCGTAGAATATTAAGCCAGAACTTTTCCAGCCAGAACTTTTCCAGCCATTGCTTTGGACAATTCATTGAAGAGAGTGGGACTTAAGCTCCATCCGGGTCTCAGCCTCCGGCCCTGAGAGAAGAAATCCTGGTGTTTATTGCCAATTTTCACCACACACTTGTTGTCTGTGTGAATTGATTTCATAACACTGTTGGTTTGCAGAAGGTTTACTGCTCTCCATCTCTTGATACACCAGGCCTAGTGTCAAATTGAGTAGAGTCAACAAACCATGAGAAGCCTTTGTTTTTTTTGTGTTTGCGTGTCTGTTATGTGTCATCGGTTGTATAGAGCGATGGTATGAGCTCCTTTCATAATGTTGTGTTTTCCTTGTATAAGACAGTTAGCCATAAATGGTCCCCAGATGTCCCGAGGGAGAGATTCTGCACCCCAGGGAATCGCACGGGCAGAATCATGACCAGGTCAGTTGGAAGGTTTCCATTGTCTGCTGTCGAGGATTCTGATTGGCAGTTTTCACGCCGGTGTTTTTTTGGGTCAAACGCGAAAGTCTTGACTGAATGTTTCTACGTTTTGGAAATTGTAATATACTGTAAATGTTCTTCTATGTCTCTTTTCTCACTCTGTCTCTCTTCATTTCTTCCTCCTCCCTGTACCCCCTCCCTCTGTCAGACTGTTAAATGAAGAGTGGAGGCTTTATAATGATGATTAGAGGAGACAATTGGTTCAGATTTACTGTCATCCAGCTGAGAGAAATAAAGAGAGTGAAGGGGGAGAAAGAGACAGAAGACAGAGAGACAGGCTGAGTTGTACTGACAGACAGGGATGTAGGAAGGAAAAAAAGGAGATGGTGAGAAAGAAAAATGTAGAGAAAAAGTTTATGTAGGCAGCTTAATGGATCAATCAAGGCTAGTCAATGTTCTATACTCAACTGGACACTGAGACACCCTCACTGAGGTGGCTTTCTATTTCCATAGGAAACTTATCAGTTTAACTGACTGAAGCAGAATTCACAGACACTAATGGATCTGGACTCAATTTAACGGCACAATGCCCCCTTTACACACACACACAAACACAAACACACTTCCTTCAAGTGACAGGAACAGTGTCACCAAAGCAGCCTCTAGAAAGGAGAGAACGAAAGAGAGAGAGAGAGAAAGACAGAGCGGGAGAGGAGTTTGTAGAGGGGTGATAGAAAGTGGTGGGAGAAGGGGTTGAGGGACCAACTGCTGTAAGAATTAGAAAGGGGCAAGGGGTGTACGCCTGTCACACACAGAGAGACAAATGCACACACACACACTGCTGGTTGGCTGTAAGTATGATGTCAGTAACGATGACATCGGTGTGTGTGTGTGTGTGTGTGTGTGTGTGTGTGTGTGTGTGTGTGCGTGTGTTTGTGTGTGTGTGTGTGTGTGTGCGTGCGTGTGTGTGTGTGTGTGTGTGTGTGTGGATATTGAATTAGGTAGGAGGAACCTTGAATATGGCCTGAGAAGGGAAGAGGGGACATATTAAATAGACACACAGTCAGAGGAGGCAGTCAGACAAATAAACACACATAGAGGTTGTCATGTTTTGTGGTCGACACTGTAACCCTGTAGTATGATCCAGTGGTCTAGTGGTCTAGTGGTGGTCCAGTGGTCTAGTGTGGTCTAGTGGTCTAGTGGTCTAATGTGGTCTAGTGGTCTAGTGGTCTAGTGTGGTCTAGTGGTGGTCTAGTGGTCTAGGGTGGTCTAGTGGTCTAGTGTGGTCTAGTGGTCTAGTGTGGTCTAGTGGTTTAGTGGTTTAGTGGTCTAGTGGTCTAGTGGTCTAGTGTGGTCTAGTGTGGTCTAGTGGTGGTCTAGTGGTCTAGGGTGGTCTAGTGGTGGTCCAGTGGTCTAGTGGTCTAGTGGTCTAGTGTGGTCTAGTGGTCTAGTGGTCTAGTGTGGTCTAGTGGTCTAGTGGTCTAGGGTGGTCTAGTGGTGGTCCAGTAGTCTAGTGGTCTAGAGGTCTAGTGTGGTCTAGTTGTCTAGTGGTCTAGTGTGGTCTAGTGTGGTCTAGTGGTCTAGGGTGGTCTAGTGGTGGTCCAGTGGTCTTGTGGATTAGTGGTGGTCCAGAAAAAGGTAGAGAAAAAAGGAGTTAGATGAAAGAATGTGAAGTCAGTAAATACAATGAGGTGACTAACGTGAAGTAGTTTTATTGATCTTGCTTACACATCACACACATCACACACACATCACACACACACACTTCTCTGAGTCTTTCATCCTTCTGTCTCCCTCCCCTCCTGACCTGTCCATTAGCAGAAAGTCAGGGCAGATTTCGGCATCTGACACTTCACACAGGCTTCCTCTTAGATTGGTGGTGCAGACTAAGAACCTGCCCTTGAGCAAGGCATTTAACACTAAGAACCCCATGGGTGCCCAATGGGGGCACTTTCCGCACCTCTCCAAACTGGAGGAGTTGGGTGAGAAGAAACATTTAAACATATTGGTTGTCGCCTAAAATAATGTAACCCTTTGCTTTCATCCATATTCTCCCTCTTCTCTCTTGCTCTCTCTGCTCTCCATTTTTCTCTTTCCAGTTAAAGAAAGGATGGAGAAAATGACAGGGGAGAGGTCAGGGACGAGATAAGCAGTAGAGAGGGTTGTGTGATCTGAGGAACAAAAAAAGTAAAAGTGAAAGTTGAGTCATTCTTACCTGTTTCATCATTTTTATCCGTTCTGTGCTTGTAAGTGATCGTTCTGTGTACATTTGGCTAATTCATCACAGCTGACTAAAATGCGTTATGAAAATGTGTGTGAGGAGGTTAGAAAATTATCCAAACCATGTCTCTGCACTGAATCTGTCAAAAAATCCTTATTGTCACTTTCCAATAAATACATATATTTGGGGCCTATTAAAATAAACTGTTACCGTTTAGTTAGATGCAAAATGTTTTGCCATATTTTACAATGGTTTACTGTATTATAATATGCTTAGGCATATTTTTAAATGGTCTATAGTCATCCATTGCAGTGGCGTTGCGACAGTGACAAAGCACAGAGTGAAAATCAGGCCTCATGTAAAAATGTGTGAACTTCCCCTTTAACTACAGGCTACCTCAATAGACTATTTAAATGAACACACAGACCCACAAAACACACACATGAAACCATACAAATGACACACACACTCACACACACGTACACACACGTACACACACAGACACTGTGTGGAACTCATGATGGTTTGTATGTATGGTCAATGTGCTGGTAATGTAAAACTGTAAACACATACATACACACACACACACACACACACACACACACACAGTACATGCACCTTCCACAATTCCCAAGATGCATTGAGGCTCTTTTTGAAGAGAGTTGGAGCATGCGGTGGTCTATTAAGATATGTAAATTATAATCTCCCCAAACCCTTTTTACAACATCCATCTCTTTCTCTTTCATTCTCTCTTCTCATTTCTTCCTAAATCTCTCTTTCCTTTCTCTCTGTCCTCTTTTCTCTCACTCTCATTATCATCTTTCTTTTTCTACTCTCTTTCATTGTGTGTTTCTAGCCTCTCTCTTTTTCTATAGAAAAATAGAGAAACTAGTGATTATTGAAGACATTTCCACAGTTACTACTGGTATCATCAATACAGAGAGGGAGGGAGAGAGAGGACACAAAACGGGAGAAAAAAAATGGAAGAAAAAGAGCAACAAAATCCACTATTCTTGCATCAATCTTTGACATTTGTAGAGGGGGAAGATTGTTGTCAGTAAATGAAAGGAAAGATAATGTCTGTATGTGAAGGGAAAGATGATATTTTAGGTGATGTGAAAAAGAATGTCTTTAGGTGAAGGGAAAGGATAAGAAGAAACACAGAACCCCTGCACGAGAATGGTTAGATATTCTGGTTAAGGGTTAAAGGATTTGGGTTAGGTATTCATCCTGGTTAAGGGTTCAAGGGTTTGGGATAGGTATTCATCCTGGTTAAGGGTTCAAGGGTTTGGGTTAGGTATTCATCCTGGTTAAGGGTTCTAGGGTTTGGGTTAGGTATTCATCCTGGTTAAGGGTTCAAGGGTTTGGGTTAGGTATTCATCCTGGTTAAGGGTTCAAGGGTTTGGGTTGTTTATTCATCCTGGTTAAGGGTTCAAGGGTTAATATACAGTATCTACATTGACTACTAACACAGTAACAAACTATATGTATCCATGTTTTAACTACACAGACTGCAGATGTAACAAATAATGACTTTATTATTCATATTTATTAACTATTTGCACATTGTTTCCAACACTGAATTCAGGGTCAGGGTCAGGTTCGAGGTCAAGGTCAAGGTCAGGATCGGGGTCAGGTTCGGGGTCAGGGTTGGGGTCATGGTCAAGGTTACAACATAACATATGAAATGCTCTAATCCTTTGGTGGCTATTTGTGAATGTAATGTTTACTTAGAATTTTCTGATTGTCTTCTTCCACGTTTGATATTTTGATATATTTTTTTTATTATTATTTGCTTTGGCAGTGTAAATAAATGTTTCCCTTGCAGATAAAGCCCTTTGTGTGCTTGTTTATGTGTGCTTTATTTACCAACCTGGCTCAAAATGGATAGTAAAACAAGGAACATTTGACCTTGTGGGAACAAAAGATAATTCCAGTTAAGCAGTGAAGTTTTTCTTTAAAAATGATTTTTCAGGTTAGGATTAAATTCCCTTAGTCTGCATTTACACCAGGGTGGGAGGCCTGAAATGTGGCTCTCCCAGGAGAAGTTGGTTAACTGCCAAGCTCAGAGACAGAATCACATTTATATTTCCTTGCCTGCTCTTGAATTTGATCCCGCCATGTTTTGTTCACTGGTAAGATACTCTACCCACCAGGCCACCAGAAAGTTTCAGACTCAAATTCCAGCCTCTAGTATCACTCCTCACATTCCAGCCTCTAGTATCACTCCTCAAATTCCAGCCTCTAGTATCACTCCTCAAAATTCCAGCCTCTAGTATCAATCCTCACATTCTAGCATTTAGTTCGGTATAACTCTGTCTCAGACCAGAACAAGGTTTGGTTCCTCACTGGATGTGTGGAAGACAAGGATTTTTGTACCCTTTAATTATATTGATGTCAAGAAACTATTGCAATTCTCAATCCTTTTATTAAGGTAATGGTATCTGTAGTGCTAAAAGTATCACAATACGTGTGTGTATGTGAGAGAAGAGAGAGAGAAGAGAGAGAGAGAGAAGACAGAGAGAAGAGAGAGAGAGAGAGAGAGAGAGAGAGTAGACTGGGGTTCTCTCTTCTTTCCAACAACCGCTTAAATCAATACATTCCTCAGGGGTCCTGGATAGAATATGACGGGAGCTTGTGTGTGTGATCTTCTAAAATCAACACAATAATTGAAATATTTTCAACCTGATTAGGTTGCGGCCGCGGGCTAGGCCGTTGCTAGGGCTACGCTCGACCGTTGCTAAGGGAAGTAAATCATCTAGCCGTTATTTGATTTCTGGTCCAGATATGAAACCGTTACCGCGGCGATTAAATGTCTCCCGGCCAAAACACCTTTGGGAGCAGAGAAAGGGAGAGAGAAAGGTGGGATGGAGAAAGAGAGATGTGGGATTTTGTGTTCACGTGTGCATGTGTCTGTGTGTTCATGTTTGTGTCTTTGTTTGAGTGTGTGTGTGTGTGTGTGTGTACGTGTGTGTGTGTGTGTGTGTGTGTGTGTGTGTGTGTGTGTGTGTGTGTGTGTGTCAGTATCTAGGACATTGGGTTCAGATCCATTTAACTCCAAGATGCCATGGGAATGCTGTGTGAAACGCACAGGGAGATTTCTAGCTACACGACACCAAATAAAATATATACACACACACACACACACACACACACACACACACATCAGACTAACACAACAAACAGCAAGAGATGCCCAGACAACTGCAGTTAAGAATTCTTGGAAAAGGAGACGGGAGGGGCAAAAGACGGGGCATCAAAAAGATATTGAACTCTTTAAATTGTTATTCCATTATAAACCACCAACACATTGTTATCCAATTACAGACAACAGACATACTATTATTCCACTATAGACAACAGACATATTGTTATTCCATAATAGACAACAAATATATTGTTATTCCGTTATAAACAACAGACATATAGTTATTTAGGATTAGTAGAGACTAGGAAAGACAGGAAGTAGGAAGGAAGGGGATGTTAGAGAGGAAGTTAGAGAGGGAAGGGAGAGGATTTGAGGGGGGAGGAAGTTAGAGAGGGAAGGGAGAGAATTGGGGGGGGGGGGAATGGGTGATTGTTGGGTGTGTTGGCTCCCATTGAGACAGTGTTCTATACGGAGCATTCAGAAACACTGCTCTAATTGACTTCAACAGATTGTTGTCAGTAAAGTCTGTGGGTGTAGTTGGCTGTGTGTGTCTGTGTGTGTGTGTGTGTGTGTGTGTGTGTGTGTGTGTGTGTGTGTGTGTGGATGTGGATGTGTGTGTGTGTGTGTGTGTGTGTTTGAAGCATTAGCAGCATAAACAAACTAAGTAGTGTGGCGTTTACACATGTTTACAAAATATCCTCTAATAAATATTCCCTCTGGTCCAAAGGCAGTGAGGGGTGGAGGGAGGAAGAGGAGGAGGACGGGAAGGAAGGAGGCAGAAAGAGAGAATGGAAGCAGGAGGGAGGGAGGTGAAGAGGGAGGAAACAAAGAGAAAAATGGATGTGCAGTATATACAGTATGTTTAGTATAATAGGATGTGTAGTATTGATGTGCAGTATATACAGTATGTTAAGTATAATAGGATGTGTAGTATAGATTAGCAGTATATACAGTATGTTTAGTATAATAGGATGTGTAGTATTGATGTGCAGTATATACAGTATGTTTAGTATAATAGGATGTGTAGTATAGATGTGCAGTATATACAGTATGTTTAGTATAATAGGATGTGTAGTATAGATGTGCAGTATATACAGTATGTTTAGTATAATAGGATGTGTAGTATAGATGTGCAGTATATACAGTATGTTTAGTATAATAGGATGTGTAGTATAGATGTGC
>JACXGJ010014166.1:0-15233 GCA_016801105.1 Esox niger | reverse complement strand
AGCTAATTAATTTAAAACACCTGCAAAGTTGTCCTAAGTATATTCATTCATGCATTCAATACTTGATTGGGCTTCCTTTGCACAAATCACTGCATCAATGCTGTGGCATGGAAGCAATCAGCCTGTGGTACTACTGAGGTATTATGGAAGCCCAGGTCACTGGTTACAAAACCAGCAGGTGGCATGGCCCCCAAATCAACACTAACTGTGGAAACATCACACTGGTCTATATTTGCAACCAAGATGGCGCCATTGAGCATGGCTGCCGTTTTTCGTGCTCCCAAGCAACTTTGCTTATTAATTGTTTTATTGTTGTTACTAATGTGTAATTTTGCTACATTATCAACCGCGTTATTAACATATAACAGACAATCACTATTGTTCATCAGAACTGCACTGGAATCGTCTTTTTCTTCCAGAACGTCAAGTTCAACGAACAACGCGGGACCTTTGTTGTGTTTACCTGAACTAGCACCTGGAAAAGGACGCCGACGGAGAAAGCGTGGGAAACGGGGCGGAGTTTTGGTCCGACTGTGGGGAATCCGTGCTCCTCTCCCTAGTGTTCTCTTTTGTAAGAATGAGGGGGTATTAAACACCCCAAAATCATGATCTTACCAAAAGGGAGGAACAGTAGTAAGGGTTGGGCTGTGTTTCACTATATATAAGATGTTTCTTGACTGGTAACTGTGCTCTACTCCCAAGTATTCTCTACAACAACTGACCCGTTACAGTTTGCCTACAGACATAACAGATCCACAGAGGATGCCATCGCTCCAACCCTCCACTCTGCTCTCTCTCATCTGGACAAGAGGAACACATATGTCAGAATGCTGTTCATTGACTACAGCTCAGCCTTCAACAACATTGTGCCCCACAAGCTGGCGGTGAAGCTCAGGGATCTGGGTCTTGACCCATTTATGTGCAGATGGATCCAGAACTTCCTGAAAGGCAGATCCCAGGTGGTGGGGATGGGAACGACCACCTTCTCCTTACTGAATTTCAGTACTGGCTCCCCCCAGGGCTGTGTTCAGCTCGCTCCTGTACTCTCTCTTCACCCACTACTGCCTGGTAACACACGTCTCCTTCACCATCGTTAGGTTTGCTGACGACACCACCATCACAGGCCTGATCTCTGACAAGGACGATTCAGCCTATAAAGACGAGGTAAGGTCACTGACTTCATAGTGTCAGGAAAACAACCTCCAGCTAAATATCAGCAAAATGAAGGAGAAGATTATTAATCACAGGAAGCAGCGGTGGGGAGACCACGCCCCCATACACATCAATGGGTCTGCAGTAGAGGCAGTTCACAATATCCGGTTCATTGGTGTCAACGTCAGCGATGACTTCACCTGGTCTCATCACTCTAACGTTGTGGTGATACTCTCGATTGTGCAACTTTGAGAGTATCCTGTCCGGCTGTGTCACCGCCCGCAAAGCACTTCAGAGTGTGATTAAAACAGCAGAGCGCATCACAAGGTCTGACCTGCCATCCCTGCAGGATCTCTACATAGAGAGGTCTAGGAGGAGGAGCAATCAGATCATTACAGATCCCAGCCACCCATGCCATGGACTTTTTACCAAGCTGCCGTCAGGCAGAAGGTACCGGAGTATTCAGTCCAAATCTAACAGGCATTGGGACAGTTTCTATCCTCTGTAAGGCTGTAAGGCTGCTCATTTCGGAAACCCCTGTTCCCTTCCATCCTTAGTCCCATGCACACCTGTCACTTTTATATTGCACTATGATTGTGTAGTTATTAGTATTGATGTGTGTTTTTGTATACTGTTATTACTGATTGATTGTGTTATCTTATTTTTTATTGTAATTACTTTTACATTAACTTCACTTTAACTTTTAACTGCACTGTCGGGAGTAGGAAAACTAAGCATTTTATTGCCGTAAACATGTTATTGCAAATGACAAATAAACCTATAGAACTTTGAACATACATACACAGCGCATATTACAGACAGTTCATGCAGTATAATATACATGCATCATGTACTTTGAACATACATACACAGTGCATATTACAGACAGTTCATGCAGTATAATATACATGCATCATGTGCTAACAAGCCTCCTTTGTAATGAGCTTTAAACTTGGCGGTTAATGCACTCACAAAAGGTAAATCTGTGTAACTAAAAACAATATTGTTTTCACTGACAATAATGTTTATTATTAACCATAATTAACCATTCGTTTTTCTAGCCTACTTGTCCAATTATTTTGCCAAGCAGGATTTTTCTTTTATGGCTCTAACTTCCATATTCTGAGTAGACATTCTACAAGTAGTGCTCAACCAAATTATTCAACATTTATGTTGCAGTTTCATCCTAACTACATGAAATTAATTGTTTTTTAACAGAAACATTTGTTTTGCTGAAACCTTTATTTCATTTCCCAGTGATTACGTTTTGATGCTGGATATGGCGGAGTCTCATCCATTTGAATACGAACACACAGGTAAATAAATATTTTATCGTAAGTGGGTATGATTTACTTTTCGTATTGGTGACCTGAGCCCAGACTCATCTTTCCAAACAGGAAATTCATTTCTTTAGGTAAACCATCTTTGGCAAATGCTTTTCATTTACAATAAACTCACGCTGTTCCGTACGGTAGGCCGGTTCCGTATACGTCAATTATAATGAATTAGTTAAATATGATATGAAAACCCAAAATACGTTTCTTCTCTTTCTAACTAAATCATCGCAGAAATATTTGCAGTTTCACTCGCAACAAGATTTAAGTAATCGTGTTGTGCGAATCATGAACATTTCATTCTTTTTAAGCGAATCTTTTCAGTGAACTGGGTGGACTGAATCACTGGTTTAGAAGATTCGTTCAATCGGTGAATAAACTTTGCGCAAGAGACTCGAGGAGATTTAATCCGCTGTGAAGTCGGAATAGAAACTCATTCATCACTAATGCTTAACACTGTGGAGGGTGTGTCAATGAGCGTCAAATCAGCAGTCTTCCCCATGATTGTGGTTGTGTGTACTGAACCAGACTGAGAGAACGAATGCTCTGGGAGTTCATTAGCTGATTAGAGATCTTTTTATTATAATATTTTAAGATTCTGGATTAATGATTCGAGCTGTAAATCGTAATCATCAAGATTAAAACAAAAAAGGCTTGAAATGTTTCACTTTGTCTAATGAATCTTGAATATATGAAGATGTCACTTTTTGATTTGAATTACTCAAAAAATGAACTTTAAGATTAATAAAAATCGATTAAGACAGTTGCATTATAAAAACATGTTTGTAACAGATAATTGTACTAATGGTAGGCCTAAAATAATTAATGCAGTAGTTGATTTTTGATTGTAATGATAAAGACAGATTAAATCATACACCAAGCCTTTGCTTAAGAGAAAATACTTGTAAATGACTGACACGTTCATTTGCCTTCATTTAAAACGTTCTACTCCAACCACTGCATACACATCAAATTATACACAGAGGAGTTGCACAGGTTAAAAAGACAGTTGTAAACCACTGACTCCTTCAGTTTATCGGTCAACTGAACGATTGTTTCGTAATTCTATGGGCGTTACTGCCTCAAATGAACAAAATGACTTGAAAGATTTTAAATCTTTACTAAACGAATCGAAAAGATCAGTCGGTAATAAGAGTGGAACTCCCCATTACTACAGTGGATCAAACCATTGTGCTGCAAAGAGCGGGGGGAGTCGCAATTTTTTTACACTTATGAATAGCATGTTATTAATAGTATTGAAATGACATAGTTGTGTTTACAGTGATATATTAGGGGGGACAAATCATAGTTTTCCCAGGATGGAGGGTGTCATATCTCCCCTGTCCACTTGAGACTTCTATGGCATGACATAGTATTCACATTAAGCTTTAAGAACATTGAGAGTTGCTGAAGCCTCCCCAGGTCATCACTGATCCTTCACCAAATTTCATAGTGAGTGTGAGACTGGGGCTTGTAGGCCTCTCCAGGTCTCTGTCTAACCATTAAACGACCAGGTGTTGGGCAAAGCTGAAAATTTGACTAGTCTGAGAAGAGAACCTTACTCCATTCCTCTACGGTCCAGTCCTTATGTTCTTCTGCAAACTTCAGCATGTCTCTTCTTTGCTTCTCATTGACGAAGGGCTTTTTTCTATGTTTGCTCGAATTCAGACCTTTCCCTAGGAGCTTGTTTCAAACCGTCTGTAGCGGTCCCAGTTGAAAGTATGGTCTCTTATAACTAATGTTTTATGTCATTCTGTTTTTTTTTTCCATAAACACAACATGAGAGATAAAACAAATTAAATAAAATATCAATAAAGTGAACATATTTGGCCCACAACTAATTAATGAAATACTAGTTACAAAGGAATACTTCTTAATAAGAACTAGTTTTACCAACCTTGTTCTCCTTACTCAACATAGGGCCCTAAATTTGCCATTTTGTACATATCTTTTCTTCTAGCCCATAAAGAGTCCATCACATTGATAACCCATAAGCCCATAACATTATACATTATCAGTTTTCTTTATACTTTGGCTTCAAAATAAAGGTTCTTCACAATGTGAATTTATACCAAAAAAGCATTTTGAATTCACATCAATTCTGCCAACCTTAATATTCTTTTGTATTCCCTTAATGGTTGTTTACACTGTCCTCGCCTCACCCCACCTGCTGTTTGCCATGGTTTATGTAGGTCACTTCATGTCATCCTATGGAGTGACATTTGAATGAGTCGACGGTCATCTCAGTCAGTGGACAGTCATAAGACAACAATGCTTACTGTCCCAATTAGCTTGTAGGGCACTGATGAGTCTGGTTCTCAGACTTAAAAGGTACCATCTGAAATGGATGTAGCAAAAAAGAGCTTGGGGAAATTAACCTTTCAGGAGGACCGCAGGAGGTCCAAAACAACACAGGAGTGGCTCAAGTATAATGAAAGTGAATGTGCTACAGTGGCCCTTTCAAATTCCATGTTGAATATGTGCTAAACTGAATGACTGGTTTTGTCCGTACTCTGTGTTTGTTCCCGTAATCATTGAAACTAACCAGTATATGTAAACTTGTATATGCAGGTCCCAGCTGTAAAAAGACTTTGGTCAAAGTCTGTGTTAACTGTCGAAATTAAGATGTTTAATAATAAAATTACCTTTCCGTTATTCATTGAAATATTTCCCTACATAGAACCACAGTAATTACAGGAACTGCTTTAAGTATGTGTTTTAAACTGACATATTAAATAGAATGAAATGTATCATTTGTATTTCTATAATATGAAAGAAGTGTGATCGATGTCACACCAAATACAGAACATGGTTTCCAAATATAGCCTATTAAGGTAATTAATTGAAATTATGTTCATTTGAATCTGTTTTCAGTTGGGGAATCTGGGGTCAGGAGACGCAACAGTGCTGAAATATTGCCCCCTGAGAGTGAGTCATTAATACCATACATTATCTACCATATGTTATATTTTAAAGTGTAGTGCTGTAATGTTCATAGTAATAAAAAATGACAATTATAATATGGGGAGAAAGCAGGATAGCTACAGCTCAGCTTTATCTTTGGGGTACATTAGTTTAAATATAATCTTTATAAATCTATTTTGACAGGCAAATATGTTAAAACAGGCAAGTTTGTATGTATTGTTCATTGAGTAACTGCATTGTAAATATATGTTACTGTAGAGTTTGTAACATATGGCTGTGATGTTGTTTGTGTTTCAGTGTCTGAAAGTCCTACAGATCTAAGGATTGTTCTGCTGGGCAGGAGTGTCTCTTGGAAGAGTGCTGTTGGAAACATCATCCTGAACATTCATGCATTTCATCATGACGACGTACTCGACCAGTGTACTAAAGCCAATGGGGAAGTGGAGAGACAACACATAACTGTGATCAACACTCCAGACCTATTGGACCCTGACATCTCACATGACAAACTCTCAACAGAACTGAGTTTGATTAAAACTCTTTCTGAACCTGGACCTCATGTGTTCCTGTTGGTGCTGCAGCCTAAGAACTTCAAAGAAGAAGAAAGAAACAGAATAAGGAACTTATTCTTAGACAACCTCAGTGAGCAGTCCTTTGACTACTCACTGGTTTTGACAACTCCTGAAGACAAGGGAGGACGTAGACATGAGAATCAAGCTCTAATCCAAATGATCCACGAATGTAGAGGAAGGCAGTGTCTGATTAACCACAATGACCGTAATGACCTCATGATACGTATTGACCAGATGGTGAAGGAAAATGGAGGAGGATACGTCACCTTGGACGGATATGAAGTTACGACGAGTAGCTTGACACAAGACAACAGGGAAAAAAAAGTTGGAAAATCACAGAGTGTGGAGGAAGGTTTAAAAACTTATATTAACAAGGACTTGACCAGAAAGCGTTCAAATTGAGTTCAACTGTTGAAATTATTGATGAGGACGTGACAGGAGACGTCAAAAGGCACTTTAAAAAAAAAATCAAACATTTGTTGTTGAAAAATCCGTTAAAATTGAGTTCAACTGTTGAAATTATTGATGAGGACGTGACAGGAGACGTCAAAAGACACATTAAAAAAAAAATTAAAATTTTGAAAAATCCATTAAAATTTAGTTCAACTGTTGAAATTATTGAAAAAAAAAAAAGTTGAAAAAAGACGTCAATAGACACTTTAACAAATATATATTTTTTAAATATTGTTGTTGAAAAATCCATTAAAATTGAGTTCAACTGTTCAAAATATTGATGAGGACGTGACAGCAGACGTCAAAAGACACTTAAAAGAAATATATGTATATTCTTGAAAAATTTGTTAAAATTGAGTTCAGTTGTTGAAATTATTGATGAGGATGTGACAGGAGATGTCAAAAGACTCTTTAAAAAAATAATAGAAAAATAATAAAAAAGTCGAAAAATCCATTAAAATTGAGTTCAACTGTTGAAATTATTGATGAGGACGTGACAGGAGACATCAAAAGACACTTAAAAAAAAAACTCTATCTCTAGTAGGGTTGACTACTGGAATGGCCTCTTAACTGGACTCCCTAAAAAGACTGTAAAACAGCTGCAGCTCATTCAGAATGCAGCTGCTAGAAGGTTAACCAGGACCAAGAGGACCGAGCACATCACTCCGGTTCTTAAATCTTTGCATTGGCCTCCTGTCAGTTAAAGAATAGATTTTAAAATGGTGCTTTTAGTTTATAAATCTCTGAATGGTTTAGGCCCCAAATAAATGTCTGGTATGTTTGAAGATTATAAACCAAGCCGGATTATTAAATCCATGAACTCAGGTCAGCTAGTAGAGCCCAGAGTACAAACTATAAATGGTCAAGCTGCATTTAGCAGTTATGCTACACACAACTGGAATAAACTACCAGAAGATCTTAGATGTTCCCCAAAAATGTTTTTGCACTGCACCTGAGTCTTTATACTATGAATTTATCATATTTTTATTCTATTTCTATTTATTTTATATTTCTTTGATTTGTTTTGTTTACCAATTGTAATGGAAGTTCTGGTGATATCAGAGGAATAACCTCGGTGTAAATGTAACAACCTGTGGATGACGGACAATGCAAGTTCTGCTGTTTAGTCATCGATGTAGGGTATTATCTCACAAAATGACTGACGAGTTTAGCCAAGTGCTGGAGACTGAGGATTGATATACAGGGGTGGTTCAGAAAACAGTTATGGGAACTGTCATTCATTGAGGATGAATATTAAAATGCATCCTCAGACATGGCATAAATGTCCCCCTGGAGACAGTCGGGTAAAACATTGATGTAATAATTAGTTCATCCTAGCCCTGGAATGCGAGGATTGAGATACAGGGGTGTTGAATTTAATGAAACAATTACAGTGCAAACTGTGTGTTCCTGCAAGAAATTATATGAGTTTATGTCCTGTGTCAACATTAAGAAATGACACTACACACTGTTAGTTAATGCTTTTGTAAACCATTAATAATTCAAGAGCTTTCATTATTAACTGTGCTCATGTCGTTTTTCATCGTTCTTACATCTTAACTACTGTATTCGGAAATGGTAGTTCATGAAACCTTATCAGAAAGAGAGATATGGAGCAGAAATAAAGAGGGAAATTAGAAAAAGTGTTTGAAGGAAAGAGGACAGAGTTGACCAACAAATACTTATGATTCAGGAAGACTGGGAGAGACAACCTAACGAGGAATGGAAAAGGAGACTACAAAAGGATCTAAATCGGAGACAGGAAGACGAGCGAAGACTGAAGGAAGTGAAGGAACAATTCAGACAAGAACTTGAGAAAGTGGACCTGGGGAGGGAGAATGAAGATGAAGTCAGGAGAGAACAGGGACAGAAAAAATGTAAGGAAATGGAGTCAGAAAATGAAAGGAAGACAAAACAAATTAGTCTGCAATATGAAGAAGAGGCCAGACAACATGCAGAAAAAGTACATTACTTTAGAAAGAAATATGAAGTAATTGAGGAGAAAAAAAGGGAAAATCATGAGGAAATGAAAAGGCAAAAAAATCCCTTCAGCAAAACCACAAAAAAAGAGTATAAGCACTTAAATAGACTCTATTGTCATGATAAACTGAAACTGACTAAGAATATCAAGGATTTGGGAGGAAAAGCATATGAAGGAGATAACAGAATTGAATGAGACAATTAAATTGAAGGAGAAAAAATGTAAGTCTTCAATTCCATATTTTCTATTGTGAGAGTCTATTGTCTTATTTGAATAGAGCTGGTATAACATCAGTATAACTCTAGTTACTACACAATGTAATGTAGTTAATCCTTGATGTCCAGGAGATGTGACCATCAGTTAAGGAAAGACTGAGGTGAAGGTGTGATACAACATTTATATTTAAGTCATTAAGTGGAGCCTTTTATCCAGAGTGACTTGAACAAGTAAATCTATACACTTCATACAGGCCCCCATGGAGGCTGTTTGAGCACAGAGTATATGATGATCGCATCACATTTCTACACTTATTTTTGGGGATTCATATTTATGTTCATTTTCTTATATATTTTTTTTTACTCATGTTCAAATTCCCTTTCCTTGTAAAGGTTACTCATACATTTAAAACTGTTGATGGATTATGGATTTCTAATGCCCTAAAAACTTAGTGATTATTAGCGCTAGGTCCTATCTCTATGTATATATCACTTGTAAATACAAGACAGCTGTAGTGATGTTGTTTTGTGTTTTGTATTCTGTTGTATATTTCTTGAAACAAACCAGAAAAGGAATCAGACATGATTTCAGCTGGATCACGATTAACAGTGATTAACGTTGTTGCCCTCACTGGATTCACTGGAGTCTTTAGCCACTACACCACAAAACAACACATTTGCTGAGTATCAGTATTGTGTCTAGACATTAGATAATTTGTCACATTAACATCACGCCAAGTTTGAATATTTCACAAGACACCATAAATCATTGGGTTTTACTAACTAATGTTTCAGCTTATTAGTCAGTAGTAGCCTTACTAGTATCTACCAACTTAACTAATTGGAATAGTCATAAGAATTGAGCAATTTCTAGTGAGACTGAAGATGAACTTTACACTGAATTTACATTTTATTTTTTAATGTGGGGTTTATATGCATTTCTGGAACCACTTTTTTGCATACATCCATGTGGGTTCTCATTGCGTTCTGTGGATCTTCATGCAGGCTTCCTTTAAAACATTTCATTTATTGTGAACTTAAAAACAAAGATTTCAGGTTAAGTTGAAAAAAATAAAAAGCTAAAAAACATTATTAAATACACTGAAGGAAGACAGTGTTCACAAAACACTGGAGTTGGACAATGTACAAACACAGAACAAATACTTCTGTATCGACACAAATTAAGATGAGACCGTCTTCAACTATGCTCGCTACCCCAATTCAACAAACATACATCAATACAGAGGATATTTTCAACACAAACATTGTATTTAATACGTACCCTTTCACAAAGTCTTCTATAGGACCAGCAAACCAAGGGCAACCTTGTTGGGTTCTCCACATATCTCACACATAGTAACATCTTCCACCTTCATGCATTGTAACTGAGCGAAACAGATTCACTATTGCAGCTGTAGATCTTTATGTTGAAAAGAGTAGCTGTCTTACTTTAGCAATATTGGATCATACAACACCTTGAGTTGGACAGGGTGCGTGTTTGTGCGTGTGTGGATATATAATACAACTTGCATAACTTTGTTACATTTCTAGGAATCTAGATCTTGAGTCTAGTTGAGACTGACTGTTTTTATTCTTTATTTACTTCTTCCTGTATTGACCACTGGTCATGTAGCTCCTGAGGAAGTCTTCGATTCTTGGGACGGCCTCCTGCCGCGCCGGCTCGTCCTTAGGTTCTGGTTCCGGGGCATCTTCGGCGCGACGCAGTCGGCAGTTGTAGTCGTACTCCGGGTCGCAGTGGGGATCGGGCAGGATCACGCCAGTCTTGGGCTGGTCGGCGCGTAGGGGTGCAGGGGCGGACATGCCATTGCAGGTGAAGTCATATGGGTGGCAGGGGGGCGTGGCGGCGTTGTCACGTGGTTCGTCGCTGGCTTCCAAGGGGACGCAGCCCGCGTCATAGTGCACGTAGCAGGCGTGGCCCTCCTTGGTCTTCCCCGGGACGCCCAGGCGGGAGCGGGTCTGGAACTGGGGGCTCAGGCGGTGGGCCGCGGCGGCTCGGAGCAGGCAGAAGGGGTCGTAGCGCTGGTCGCAGGTCAGGGGAGCGGGGCCCTGCGCCGGCTGGTTCTTGGGTTTGTACTCCAGGACGGGCTTGGTGAGACCCGCCAGCTTGGTGGCGGTCAGGGGGTTGCAGCCCTGGTCAAAAAGGGGGTTACAGTGCTGCTCCTTGGGGGTCTCGGCTGGGGCCTCCTGGGGGGCGGGGGGGGCCGCGACGCTAGCTACACACAGGGGGTCGGTGGCCGGGTCACAGGAGGGGTACAGGTGGAAGTACCCGGACGGGGCCTTCTTCACCAGCTGGGGTCGGCAGTACGGGTCGGCGGTGGGATCGCAGCCCAGGGCGGAGTAGGAGGGGGCGGGGCCGGGGGCGGGCCTGTAGCCGTAGGCGGCGCGCAGGTGGTACTGCAGACACTCGGTGTCGTCGGGGTTACAGATGCGCAGTAGCTCCGCCTTCTGCTCGGCGCTGAGGAACGGCTCCAGGACCGGGGCGTAGTAGTAGAACCCCGCAGGGGACTTCATGGGGTGAGGCAGGAAGGGGGTGAGGACCGGGGCCGGCCCGGGGGTCGGGGGAGGCTCCGGGGCCGCCATCTTGGGGATCATGGGGAACAGGCAGTAGGGGTCAATGTAGGGGTTGCACATGGTGACCGCGGCGGTCTTGATGGGCGCGGGCATCACCACCTTGGCCTTGGGTTTGCTGGTGGACTCGGCGATGCACTCCGGGTTGTCAGAGTCGGCACAGGTCTTGTAAACGGCGCTGAGGTGGTTGAGGTAATGGTTGAAGGTGGGGGCCTCCCCGGAGCGGTGCTTGTTCTGCAGAAAGCTCATGTACATCTTGTCCAGATCCTCGATCTACAGGGAGGACAGAGGAGAGACGGTACAGACCAAAGCCAACTGTACGTTCACTCTGAATAAAACAGATGCTTGAAATGTTCGTTGCTTACTCCTTCCTGGTTGCCAGAATCCATGAAATATTTGTACCATCCCCAGAAGTCAGGCACACGCTTAAGGACGGGGATGGGATAGGAAAGACTCCTCTTGCTGCGGACATCACTGGATACAGAAGACACTGGAACAACAGAGAAAGACAATGCATATGAAGGAGAGAATGATGAATTAAAGAAACAGCACAGCAAAATAATGTGCGAATAAATCTCTACATGATCATCAGTGTCCTTCTGTTGGTACTGTACGGATGTAGCATTGTGTTGCTGGTTGCACTGTAAGGATGTGTTGTGTTCCTGGTTGTACTGTAAGGATGTTTTGTGTTCTTGGTGGTACTGTAAGAATGTTTCGTGTTCTTGGTGGTACTGTAAGGATGTGTTGTGTGAGAGTGTAGAGTAAGACAAACCTGTCTAATCATGGGGAACTCTGTGCTACATCTAGCAACACAATAATTTCCACATCCTCTTTAGCCCCCCATTTCAAAACACTAATAGACTGTACATGGGATAAAACTTGCCAAATACAAAAAAATATTCTACACAATTTTAACAGAATTATTCTTTAATTTAATTTTTTTATAGATAATAATTGTATTATCTATATCTGTACAATATACACTAATAATCTATGACAATGTAAACCAAACAGTTGGGTGTTACGCGCTGCAAAGTATAGTCCAACTACGTTTTAACCGTAACAAGCCACCAACGTAGATTTACGTAGCGTTTATTTTCTCCAGTAGCAACAAAAGAATGCAGACGGCAGCACCAGCACTTCTTGCTAAAATTCATGATATACCTACTAAAGCCAAACGCACAGTTCACATTCATTTGAAATCGATATGTAGCTGGGTTGGTAGCGTTGACATGCGATTTGTGCCAAGGAAGACGGCAAGGCGAATTCAGGCTTGAGAAACAGTTTACTTCACTGCTCAAGAAAATGAAGGGAACACGTAATCATCACAGTATAACACCAATTCAATTAAACTTGAGGGATGTCAATCTGTCCAATTAGAAAGTATGACGGTCTTCCAATAAATCACCGTGTTGCACGTCGGCGAACTTGACTTAGCGTGATATAGGCATCGGAGGTGTCGTGCTTATTCCACTTACAATGTCCAGAAGTTTCCTTCGAGGTATTGCTAAGTTAATTATTGACAAATGATATATTTCTTGTTATTAAACCTCGTCAACACAGTTACAGTCAAACACACCTATTACTGCTACAATACCTGCAGAAGCCATACCCAGCGGAAGAAAACTACGCCCAACACGGCATGCACACCTGGTTATAATTCCTATCCTGTATAAATACAGTCCCTTATAAGGTAATGCCACCTAGTGGTACAAAAGTAGATTACACAGTAATTAAATGACTTGTACAGGAGGCATAAACTATTGTGAATCAATGCTTCCTGTTTTGGTGTCATGCATGGCAGTATCCAACTGGAGGTCATTTTGTAGGGCTCTGGCAGTGCTCCTCCTGTTCCTCCTCTCATAAAGGAGCAGATACTGGTCCTGCTGATGTGTTGATGCCCTTCACCGGCCCAGTCCGGCTCTCCTCATGTAATGGCCCGTCTCCTGGTATCTCCTCCATGCTCTTGAGACTGTACGGGGAGGCACAGCAAGCCTTGTGACAGCATGTATGGATGTGCCATACTGGAGGAGCTGGACTACCTGTGCAACCTGAATGGGCTGCAAGAACCGCCTCATGCAATTACTGCTTCGGACCTGGCAATTCTGGTGGTTCTGGGTGGTTCTCTGGGGAATGCAAATCGAGCTGCACATTGCTGGGCTGTGAGCACAGGTCCCACTAGATGACGTTAACCCACCTGGAGACAGACCTCCACATGCTAACCAACAGCACCCAGACTGCTGTTAAGTACCAGATGAAATCCTCTGACCCATCATCAGGACGTACACGGGTGCAGGGAGCATTGGTGTTCCTCCTCATGTGGCCAGAGTGTGTAGGCAGTTCCTGGAATATGAAGGCATTGATGCCATTGACTGGCCCTTATGCTCCCCTGACTGAATCCAATAGAGGACCTCTGGGACGTTATGTATCAGTGCATTTGAAACCGCCAAGTAGCGCCACAGACTGTCCAGGAGCTCACTGATGCCCTTTCATTTTGTTCTCTACTAATTACACAATGTACAATAACGATTTTGATTTTAATATTTTTCATTCATCATGGCCCGTGTGTGATTTAAGTGTTCCCTTAAATCACACATTGCAACAACATTAATTCATTATTTATGGTAGATTCCCCAATTCTCTTGTCTTTTCACTTCATGAAAAAGTTAGTTATCTTCCCCTTTATTGATAGTTATTGTGAGAGTATGTTGTTTTGCCATGAAAGAAAACAGCTTTGGCAAGCTTGCTAGAAATTGCTCAATTCTTATAACTCTTCCAGATAGTTAAAGATACTGGTGAAGCCTATTACTGGCTAATACGCTGTTAAAATGGCCAGTAGCAAACGGCATACATTGACTTGTGACATTATTTGTGGTGGAGGTAAACTTAGTTAAACAGATGACTGTCCATACCATTACAGATCCTCAACCATGTCTAACAGATGACTGTCCATACCATTACAGATCCTCAACCATGTTTAACAGATGACTGTCCATACCATTACAGATCCCCCACCATGTTTAACAGATGACTGTCCATACCATTACAGATCCCCCACCATGTTTAACAGATGACTGTCCATACCATTACAGATCCTCAACCATGTTTAACAGATGACTGTCCATACCATTACAGATCCTCAACCATGTTTAACAGATGACTGTCCATACCATTACAGATCCTCAACCATGTTTAACAGATGACTGTCCATACCATTACAGATCCTCAACCATGTTTAACAGATGACTGTCCATACCATTACAGATCCCCCACCATGTTTAATAGATTACTGCCCACACCATTACAGATCCGTTATCATGTCTAATAGATAGCTGCCAATAACATTACAGACCATTACAAAAAAAGTATTTGATCCCCTGATGATTTTGTATGTTTGCCCAAATTTTAATGGTATTTTTATTTGAACAGTGAGAGAAAGAATAACAACAAAAAATCCCCCAAAACAAATGTAAAAAATGTTATACATTTTATTTGCATTTTATGAGTGAAATAGGTATTCAGCCCCTCTGCAAAACATGACTTACCACTTTTAGGCAAAACCCTTTTTGGCATCACAGAGGTCAGAGGTTTCTTATTAGTTGGCCACCATGTTTGCACACATCTCAGGAGGGATTTTGTCACACTCCTCTTCTCCAAGTCATTAATGTTTTGAGGCTGATATTGTGGTGGGCTTTTCTATAAAATGCATATAACCTTATACTTATGAAAATATGGTAGGTTTGTTTGTTTTAATACAGACTGTAACGTAACTCTGTTAGTCTATAAATTCATTGTAGCTGCAGTTGGAAAAAATGAATATGAATATGTCCATACCATTACATATTCCACCATGTTTAACAGGTGACTGTCCATACCATTACATATTCCACCATGTTTAACAGGTGACTGTCCATACCATTACATATTCCACCATGTTTAACAGGTGACTGTCCATACCATTACATATTCCACCATGTTTAACAGGTGACTGTCCATACCATTACATATTCCA
>JACXGJ010014165.1:0-15234 GCA_016801105.1 Esox niger | reverse complement strand
CAGGTTTGGGCACATCATGTTCGGCCTGGTTGGTGGGGAGCGGGGACTCCTTGTTTGGTAGTGGGGCATAGTTAATGCATCAGGTGCACACTAATAGTAACTGTCACCTCCAAATTCTCCTTACCTAACCCTAACCCTAACCACTTCTAACCCTCCACCCGCCCCCTCCACCCTGGATTAGGCAAGAAATATTTCCTATTAATTAGGGTTAGGGTTTTCAAACAGACTCCCAAAGCCTTATCAGATCCATTTGATATCTGATACTTTCCATCATCAAAGGCCAAGAAATGCTGCACAATTGCTGTAGGCAACTTTCATTACCAAAATATTTTGATTTTAACACATTATAGTTTGACTATCATTTGAATATCAGTCTTGTGATTGGATGTATTTCAAATGGGAATATTTTAGGAACTAAAGGTCAGATTTGAATGGGACTGGTGTCATTGGATTCAAACTTTGACCGAAAATACTCTACAACCCGGTGGGTTTATTCCGGTTTCTGTGGCTCTATAGCGCCACCAAATGGACAGGCATTAGTTTTCACTTAATTGCTTAAGTATACAACGATTTACAATGACATTTTCACTCACTGAAATGTTTATATAATACCTTTTGTTGGACTGCTCTTTTTAGGTTGCCTGCTAAGCAAATACAAACCATAACACAAAATCAACGAACTAAAATCACCATTTCGTTCTAATCTGTACAGTTTTTGGATTTGTTGTTTTGATACTGATTGCATTAAAGGTTAATGAAATCCTGTCACTTTGAGGGTTGTAAGTAAAAGTTTCAGAAATGGTTGCAAATGGAAATTGAAACCGCATGTAAGTCAAGAGAGTAATAAACTAGAGGTTGTCATTTGACAGTAGTCACAGAAAAGTTCTTTGAGAGATATGTAAGAATATCATTTAGTGTTGATTAGATCGGTTTTTGGAAAGGGTTATATACGAGTGTATTAAAGAGCAATGGAGAATATGTGTGGCAAAATGTGTAAGAAATAGAACAAAAATTGTGAATATGTGTCTGAGAGAGTATATATATGCATTGGTGAGATCCCCTAATCTGGTCCATGAAATCACATAACTGTCTCTCTTCCCGTGGTTCATAAGATCTCCCTATCTCTTTATTCCCCTGGTCCATAAGAACTGAGCAACTAATAGCAAATATGCTGGGCCTCATCTAGGGTGGGGGGGTGTGTGAGTGGAGGGGGTGGATGTCTAGAAGGGGTTAGGGTTAGGGTTAGGGTTAGGGCTAGAAGTGGTTAGGGTTAGGGCTAGAAGTGGTTAGGGTTAGGGCTAGAAGTGGTTAGGGTTAGGGCTAGAAGTGGTTAGGGTTAGGGTTAGGGCTAGAAGTGGTTAGGGTTAGGGTTAGATTTCAGAAAGGGATGAAAGATGCTACAGATATACAGCAGGACAGTTTAATTATAAAAAATAAAATGTTACCCTTCATATTTTCGCTCACATTTGAATATCTGTCTTGTGATTGGCTGTATTTCAACTTGGAATATCTTAGGAACTACATGTCTGAGTTCAACAGGCCCATTGGCGTATTAGTGTTATACATTTTCCTGAAAAGACTTAATTCTATTTCTCAAGTGATTGTGTGTATGGTACCACCTCTGGTTTGGGTTATTACTGATGTTTAGCTTTAAGTTGAGTAGTTGTTGCTGTCCTGAGAGTTATGTTGGCGAATTTTGAGCGCCTGGGACACACTTTTATCCATGTTAGGGTTAGGTGTCGCTCATGATGTTGGGGTTAAATGTGGGTAAGTTGTGGGTTAGGTTTAGATGGGAGGCAATTTGATGAATTTTTGGTGCTTTGCACACATTTTCATCCATGTTAGGGTTAATGTTTGAAGATTTGAGTTGGGGATATGGTCATTGCTAAATTATAGTGCATCAGATTCCAGTTTGGGTTAGGGATTAGGCTTAAGTTAACTAAGATCTGGGAGTGAGCTGAATTCAGGAAATGGGTGGTGTGGTCGAGGAAATGAGCTGGGGACAGATTTGACAGATATAGTCTGAATAGAGAAATTGCACTCTGTATCCTACATGAATGGGTTTAGGTTTGGAAATATCTTAAGGATGCATTCTGCGTACTGTCTGCTTCCAAATGTTAGACAGGTTGGGGGATCCGCATGGTTTGGACAATTATTTAGTGGTCATTGGGTTCTATTATTGCACAACATAGTTGTATAAAATCCAATAAATATGAGGCCTATTCACTGGACCTGTTGCACTCTGTGGTGCCACCACTGTGATATTGCAGCATTAAATACAATAATAATATAGGCCATGTCTCAGTAATCACAGGAATAAGCTGCAGCAAAACAGGATGGAGCAAATCTGCTCAAATAAATGGGTTTACATCAATCCTAAGTATGTAGCACATCCTGTGTACCAACATTTTGAAGTGAAGGAGTCTAACCCTATTTCTAACCCTGATGCTTGGGAGAATCATCACCTGATAGATTAAGCTGTCAATTACTGGAACCAATAAAAAAACCCTAACCTGGAAACACTAATTCCCCGGAACGCTTTAAAAAAGGAAGGTTTCTTTTAAACGCAAAAAAAATTTCGAGTTAGAATTAGGAAGAACTACCCATGTGGTTTGGTGATAACTTTTGAATGCAAAACTACTCTGGCCAGGATCGCTGCTTTCTTGGTCTCACATGATCGTTGCCCTGGCAACAAGGCTGCTGACTGTGCTCATGGAGACATTAAAACAGAGGATTTAACTGTGTCCATAGACTGGTATTACACATCTGACCTGCATTTACTCTGCTTCACAGTGTACCACAAATAAAGAGGAAGAGCATGTTGTTGGATTATTTATATTTCATCAGAAAACATTGAGAGCTGGATGAGCTTAGCATGTCAATTTGCCTGCAGCTGTGACCCAGTCTTCTGCTCTCCCAATCCCCTCCCTTCCCTCAAACTGTAGTGCAGATGGAAGCCGCATCACGACTCTACACACAGTACATTATGTAAACATTATGTAAACATTATGAAAACATTATAAAAACATTATGAAAATATATCGCTTTTCAATTGTGGGACCCTTCTACTTAAAGCATGACAAGGTCAGTTCTGAGACAGTGTTTCAGAAATTTAAAGAGTTTTATTATCTCTTAGTGACAGAAGATGGTGAAGATGCTGAATTCTAGCAGCCTGATGCCTAGAAAACAGGATTTTCCTAAGAAGATCTAGTAAATAGTCAAGGACCCAGGAAATGGAAAATCCTAAGGCTACAAGGAAACAGACTACAGCCAAGTAAACAGGGAAATTCCAAAGAAACAAAGGTCTAAAGGAGTTTATTACAGAGACATATCTTCTATATTTACTATTAGGGTTAGGGTTAGTTTAATTAGGCCCGATTTAGCACCAATCTCTAAGATGTCTTATTGCTATTAGAAACGGGTCCCAAAGCCATTTAGAAAAGCCATTAGAGAGCATGTACAACAGTATCATGTGATACATACACATCTGGTGTTTAAAACTCTAAATGATGATTGCCTGAACTCTCTCCCGATCCTTGACCTAGCCTGTCTGTTTGTCTAGTCATCCATCACCTAGCCTGTCTGTCTGTTTAGTCATCCATCACCTAGCCTGTCTGTGTGTCTAGTCATCCATCACCTAGCCTGTCTGTCTGTCTAGTCATCCATCACCTAGCCTGTCTGTGTGTCTAGTCATCCATCACCTAGCCTGTCTGTCTTTCTAGTCATCCATCACCTAGCCTGTAGCTCCTCATTCTTCTCCTAATACAAATCTTTATTGCCATCATGATCATCTCTGTTCGTTTCCTTCTCACTTCTCCACTCATCTCTCTTTCTGTCCCTTTCACTTCTGCACACATCATTTTCTTCTCGTGATTCTTGCTCTGTGTAACCAGGGTGTGGAGGTGACCCTGAAGAGGCTACGACAGTGTGTGGGAGAAGAGGGGGAGGAGTAGGGGGTGGCACAGTGGGGCCGTCACAGCAGTGTAAAGGGAAGACCCCACGCTACGCTACGCTACGCTATCCGTCCTCCTTGTACACATTCACATTGACTGGAATCCCTTTCAAAAGCTGCAGTACACAGTGCCTGCGTCACGTAGCTATGAGGTTGGATGGGGGAGGGGGAGAGCCAACCAGAATACTTCCTACAGAGAGAGGAGGCAAGCCAAAGACAGAGAGATAGAGGAGGAGTGGCAGAATGATCGAGTGTAGGAGTTGAAGCCCAGGGAGAGAGAGAGATAGTAGCAGGAGAAGCAGAGCAAGAGCATCTCTTGCAGGCATTCAGGTTGCTGCAGTCTATGTGGACAGACAGTGTAAGGGATTCCAACGAGGGAGAGCAGCATCGCACAACACACACACACACACACACACACACCCACTATACAACACCAACACACGGGAGACGGACTTGGGGAGAAACACGCTTGGGCTCTCTGTGGTTTGGAGTGCTTGCTCTGGAAGACTGGGTCAGAGCCTGGCCTACACCAAGAAATTAAGACTCATTTAGCCTCATCCAGCAATCTTATCCTCTTTACTTTGCTGTTTTAACCTGAGACTGCTTTTTTCAGACTAGCACACTCTACAACCAGCTCTTTTTATAACAAGCTCTCTCTAAAACCAGCACTCTTCCCTACCTGCATTGTCTCAGTTCTCTCTTCAAACGCTACGATGAACTTTCTACGTCGCCGTCTGTCTGACAGCAGCTTTATAGCAAACCTTCCCAATGGCTACATGACAGATCTCCAGAGAGCCGATCCTCCGCCACCTCCCCCAACTGCAGCCACACCAGGAGACCCAGCCCCCCCCGCCGCCCCGAGCACAGACCCCTCGGTCTCCCCAGGTTCAGAGCAGAGGCCCCAGCATGCTCCACCTGCTACAGCTGCAGCCACATCGTCAGGATCTGGGTTCTTCAGCTCTCTGACCTCCCTGAGTTCCATCACCAACGCGGTAAAGCAGACAGCAGTGTCAGCTGGCCTGGTTGAACAGAGCCCAACACGTAGTCCTGTCTCCAAGAGGTTTAAGATACTGCTGGTCATCGATGAGCCAGAGAATGAATGGTGAGTGGACACTTGGATAGCATGACTCAACTAATTCATCTCTTCCATGAATGAAAATGTAGGCAGGATTCCAGTAGAGCACTTTAGAACATACTGTATATCACCCTATACAAAAGTATACACCTTCAGATGAATGTTATGGTCGGGTTTGGATATGTGGAGGTTGGACTCCATTGAAGGTTGCATCTGGAGTGTGTGTGAACTGACCAGTTACATGTCGGCTTTATTATGTCCTATTCACAGTAAATCATATTCATGGCATAAATGTTGTTTGTTAGATAGTTATATGTACGTAAACACACTGCTACTGCTCAATACTCATGGCATCGACAGCACATTACCGGCTCTAGGCTTGCAGATATATTGTGCTATAAACAGAATGAGCTGATAATGTTATGAAATATTACTCTCATATAGCTTCATATTTAGTGCTATTGCGGACAATGGGATGCTATAATTTTAGAGCTGCAATGTAATAAATATGGGGTAGGTTATAAAGCGTTAATGTTATGGATATAGGACGGTCATGTTACAGAACTGTAAAGACATTTTAGTCTGGCTTGTAATAATATGGCTATATAGTTTTACTATCATGCCTATGTGGCTGCAATGCAGTGATTCCTGGACCGCTTTAATGCAGCAGAAGTACGCAATGGCATAGTCTGCCCCACAACGACCAAATAATGCCTTGGTTTGGTGGAAGTGACAGCATGTAACTACAAATTTCACTGTGTTTGTTGGCATTCACTTTACAGATATTTGGGGTTGCCAGCCAACCTAATTTCAATGTACAGGTGATCTACGATCGAGAGTGCAACTATTACGGAACAACAAAACTGTTGTTAGGGTTAGGTTTACCCTAACTCTAACTGTCAGTTCTTTAATGTTACTAGGTGTCATTGAATGCTGTAAGTACAGTAAACCTGACAAAATGGATGAAAGTAGTGAAAACACACAGTATTATACAATAAAGGTAGTTATTTCCAAATAAAAGTAGCTGACAAGTCAATATTACAGATGAGTAAGCTGTATTTTCATAGCAAATAGGAGGAGCAATAGGAACATTTGAAAACTGGCTTTTCTTCATACAGCCAGAGTGGCAGCAACTAAATATGTGGACTCTAGTCTGCCATGACTGATTTTTGTTAGAATTTATGCATACATGCTTAGTGGTTTCATTTTTTAGCCTAAACTGCAACTGCTGGCAAAAACATCATATTTCGATAGTAAGATCTGATTCATGCTAGCAAATGACACCGAGAGGGGAATTATCACACAGCAGGTGTGATCAATTCCACCTGCACTTAAAGGGTGTCGTGGAAAATCAACCACTCTTTTCTAAACAAATGCACAATAGACTTTAAACTAAAATGCAGTTGTAACAAACTGCAACTTACTCAACTAATAAATACACCTACCCATCCTAATGCAAATGTTCCAGAAAAATCTATTTTGATAGACTACATTCTAACAAGTACATCTCACAAATATATGGCTATTGGGTAATTTGAAAATAACATCAATAACCACTGGAGAGAAAGTTGGCTGCCGCTTTTCCTTTACAAGCAATATCTAAGTTGCATGTTTGCATGTGGACAAAATTACTTTCTTTTCTGAAACAAGCTTTTGCTAGGGAGCTTACGCTCTGAAACTCCTAGCTGTTCCGTTCATTCTCAAACTCAACCGTCTATTTGTCTTAATTGCACATTTTATACTGCCATTTGTACTGCATTTGCGTTCACTGCACATCTATCCATTCCACTTGTAATATACATATACTTAATATGTGTACATTTCCAGCCCTTTTCTATTTGCACTTCTGGTTAACTGCTAACTGCATTTCGTTGTACTGCACTTATCCTGTTCAATGACAATAAAGTTTAATCATATCTAATCTAAACATCTAAACAGTGTTTTTTCACCTTTGTTCTTTAAACACATCCTGTTCATACAAGCATTGTTTTTAAAAAATCTCTCCTACATGATCACTATGTGCATGTACCCCAATCTTGGCCTGGTGCAGAACATAGAAGCAAATCTGTGATGCTGTTCAGATATTGTGTTCGCTTCCTAGAAGCTCTGTCTACTATCGGCCTAACTGGGAGTCTGGCCCCCGCCGGTTTGTTTTCAGTCTACCAATTTTGGCTCTGTCCACCACCGCAATGGATTTTAAATGAAACACCTAATATGCAATTGAAGTGCAGACTTTCAGCTTTATTTCAAGGAGTTTAACAAAAATATTGAATGAATGGTTTAGGATTTACAACCATTTCATATACAGTCCTATTATTTTAGTGAAGTGCCGTCCAATCAACTTTGTTGAATTTGGCTGAATCAGATCAGATAATATATCCCTATACACTTCAGAATTCATCTGGCAGCTTCGGTCTTCTGTCACATCATCAATAAACGCTAGTGACCCAGTGCCATTGGAAGTCATGCATGCCCATGCCATCACACTGCCTCCACTGGGTTTTACAGATGATGTGATATGCTTTGGATCATGAGCCATTTCAAGACTTCTCCATACTCTTCTACTCCCATCATTCTGGTACAAGTTGATCTTAGTTTAATCTGTCCAAAGAATGCCGCTCCAGAAATGGGCTGGCTTTTACAGATGTTTTTTGGCAAAGTGTTATCTGGCCTTTCTATTCTTCAGGCTTATGAATGGTTTGCACCTTGTGGTGAACCCTCTGTATGTGCTCTCGTGAAGCCATCTCTTCATGGTAGACTTGGATAATGATATGCCTACCTTCTGGAGAGTGTTCTTCACTTGGCTGGATGTTGTGAAGTCTTCTCTTCATGGTAGACTTGGATAATGATATGCCTACCTTTGGAGAGTGTTCTTCACTAGGCTGGATGTTGTGAAGTCTTCTCTTCATGATAGACTTGGATAATGATATGCCTACCTCCTGGAGAGTGGTCTTCACTTGGTTGGATGTTGTGAAGTCTTCTCTTTTTGTTAGACTTGGATAATGATATGCCTACCTCCTGGAGAGTGTTCTTCACTTGGCTGGATGTTGAGAAGGGGTTTTTCTTTGCCATGGGAAGGATCCTACGATCATCCATGACTGTTGTCTTCCGTAGACGTGCAGGCGGTTTTATGTTGCAGATCTTACCAGTGGGGTTCTTTTTCTCAGGATTGTACCAAACTGTTGATTTGGCCCCTCCTAATGTTCCTGCCATCTCTCTGATGGATTATATTGCAACCTAAGGATGATCTGTTGGACTTGTTCCCTTAAAAAAGAGGGGGCTTGTTGTGGCAATTTCTTAACTAATGTATTTTGGAGACATGTTTGCTTGTCTATTACATGGTATGTAACTCTGGTCTTTGGTTGTGACATGCATCTGTATTATTTCAGAGAATCATTAGGTTCTCTGACCAACTGCTCAACTGGCTAAACCATTAAGGCTATCTGTCCTTGGTTCCTTAGGAATGTGAGTGTTGGAGGACGGTAGGGGCAGTTGTCCGTTCAGGTAAACACAACAGTGAACATTTATGGCAGGAAGGATAAGAGGGGGGATAACCCTCCCACCTGTGTGACCTAAGATTGATGGGTGGCATCTTGCCACACCCCTTTTAACTATAATAAATACGAGCTGTACATGTAGATTCTTTAGAGACTCCTCGAATGATTATTCGGTAAGCATTTGACGCGTCTCTCTATTTGCAAATAAACTGCTAATTGTGCCAAGATAATTTTGTCTCTGTCTTACTCCTTTGAGTGTCTATCGATGAAATTTCCATCACAGGCTGCATATTAAAGACCTGTAATTCCTAAACCCTTTGTCCAATTTGAATGTTAATACCCTCATATTAAAGCTGGGAGACTGCACTTTTAGAACTTAGTCATTATTTAGCTGTAACCAAAGTTGTGTCAGGGTCCAGTTATTTCCAGACCAAACTGTATGATTACTGAAGTGTGCTGCTCCTATCAATCAATCAAATTTATCAGCAGTTGTCACAAAGCACATTTACAAAACACCCAGCCTAAACTCCAAGGAGCAAACAACAGTAGTGTAGGATTTCAGTGGCTAAGAGGGCCGAAATTAAGAAAGAAACCTAGAGGAACCAGGCTCAGAGGGGAGACCAGTCATCTTCTGGCTGTGCCGGGTGAACATATTAAGAGTATAAATTGTAATAATTAAGAAATGAATGTGTGCTGAGTCTAGAGTCTTTTTAAACCTAGTCCAGGTCGGAAGCATGACCAGATGGACAAGGACAGGGACATCATGGGGGAAGGGTCAGCCGAGTGGAAGCTGTAAACGTCAGGTAGCATCTTGATTTGCAACACAACCAGGAGGACGTTGGGTTAGGGTTACGAGTCAAGCCTGGTCCCATTCAGGTGTGGTCCAAGACCTATTGTCTTTGTAAGTTTGAAACATGGCAGGAGACAGTGATAATCATTTACACTGTGGAAAATGTTAGTGACACTGTGGGCTTACAGCCGTATCTAAAGACATTTACTCGGTAGACTATGCAATACATTGTCGTTAATAGGACTAGGACAGAATCCCCATTGTTGCATTGATGACTATCTTCAGGGTTGAAGTGAGGCTGATAAAGTAGATGGCTTCCTATCTGAGTTACAGGAGCTGATTAACACTAGAACTGCCAAATGCTATCGCCAATTGGCATTTCAGTTTGGAATTCAAATAAAACATGTTTTGAAAGCTACACCCTCCTTCTTCCATGACTTTTTAGAAATTGGTGTATATTACATTGTTCCATCGTCAGAATTTTAAACTCACAAACAGAAATCTATTTAGAGACTATTTACCATTTTTTTTTACCAGTTTTCCGACTAAGATGGCCAACAATCCACTGCATTTAGCATTGGTACCCAGGTGTTAATCCGCCCTGACTGAATGTGTCACATCAGTGGATGAATGTGCCTAACTAACAGATGAATGGTTAGAGCCTTGGTTGAATTTGAATGAACTTACAAAAAAAACTAGATTTCCATGATCATTAATCAACATAATTTGGCTATTATTGAAACACAATACAAACAATTTAGGCAAATTGTCAATTGAACATACATATCACTTGTGACCATTTTTGGAGATTATGCTTTATTTGAAGGCTAATTCATCAACTCTAAAATGTACATCGAAATAATTATTCATGAAACAAAATACCCGAAATCCTTTACAAATCACCAATAACATATTACACATGACTGTTTTTATTAGGAGAAATAGAAACAAAATCACATACACATTCTCATCATCTCTCTTTGAACCTTGTCTGCTTATTATACTGAAGATTAATCAATCAATCAAATTTATTTATAAAGCCCTTTTTACATCAGCAGTTGTCACAAAGCGCTTTTACAAAACACCCAGCCGCAAACTCAAAAGAGCTAAAAACTAGAATGTTTAAACACAGTGGCTAGGAAAGACTCCCAAAATGTAGGAAGAAACCTAGAGAGATACCAGGCTTGGAGGGGTGACCAGTCCTTTTCTGGCTGTGCATTTTATGAGTAGACGTTGTAATAATTAGTAAATGCATTTGGGATGTGTCCAGATTCTATAAAACCTAATTCCAGAGAGAAGCATTGACCAGATGGAGGGGGGGCTGGGGAAGGTGGTTATCAAACTGGCAGCTGGATACGTCAGGTATCATCTTGATCTGCAACACAGCCAGGAGGACTTTGGACAGTGGCAGCAATGAGTCTTTAGAACCTGGTACTTGGGAGGTGTGGGCCAAGACTTCATGTCCTCCTAAGTTTGAACGGAGCAGGAGACAAGAACATTTTAAGAGTATATTCCTTTTGTGGTCCCGGAGAGGGCCCAAGATGCAGAATGTCAATCCACCCACATTGCCAAGCTTCAACAAAAGGGAGAACAACCAACCAAATCCATCCTGAATGAGGGCAGAGTGTTGCCAGCAGAGTTCACCCAAGATGGGCGCAACGGGGAGACAATAATAAGCCAGTGACTCCGCCCCTGAATGGCATTGGAGGGAGGGCATCCCCGTGGCGATGAGAGCCCACCTGGCAAGACAGCAAGGGTGGGCAGTATCAGGCCTTTCTGTTTAATTTCACACCCCTGGGCCAGACTGCACTTAATCATAGACCGTGCTGAAGAGATGAGTCTTTATTAGACACTTGAAAGTTTGCAGGGAGTGCTCAAAGATGGCTGACCTAGCACTGGAAGTAGCTCCTAAAGTAGTTTTCTTTGAAACGGGTCTAGCTGACAATTTGTGGGTTTTCAAATCATTACTTATGTAGTAAATGTGTCGAGTGATAAGAGGTGAAATATTTCAAGTGTCTTCATTGACAACATGTCAGAGAAGTTCTGGGTATTCTCAGGACAACTGAGATTTTCAATCAATCAATCAATCAAATGTATTTTATAAAGCCCTTTTTACAGCAGCAGTTGTCCCAAAGTGCTTTCACTAAACACCCAGCCTTAAACCCAAGGGAGCAAACAACAGTAGTGATGAACTTCAGTGGCTAGGAATAACTCCCTAAGAGAGACGAAATTTAGGAAGAAACCTAGATAGGAACCAGGCTCTGAGGGGGACTAAATCTATTTAAGCAGGTGTCAGTTATTTGTTTTGTTTGTGATGATCTTTTTATCAAAAAAGTGAATATATTACTGCTGAATTGAAAACCCACTGGATTTGTTGCGCATTGCTTTTTTGTTAACTCTTCAACTCTATGAAAGATATATTTTGGATATATTTTGTTCGCCTCAATCAGGTTAGAAAATAAGCTGATCAAGCAGATGTGAATGCTTTTTGGTATTGTAGTGTGCTCTCTAACCAGGCTAGTCTAAATATATCCAACTTGTGATGGGAGCGAGATTCTTGTTGCATATTTCATTGGTTTTTAGTGGTGCAACCATTTCTAAAGTAATTTGCAGTCTTGCGTTTAGATTGTCATTTAGATTGTTTGCAGATTTATTTACTCCTCTATTGATGAGTGAGCCAGTAAGAATATCAAGAAATCTATTTGTAGACCGAGAATTTATATTACAGCTTAAAAAGTGGTGCAAGTGGGTTTTTTGTTTTAACGGTAAATGTAATAACACTGCAATCTGATATTCAAGGATTATGGGGAAGAAGTATTAGATCTACAATCTCTATTTCCCATTACTGGACACATTTTTTAAGTATGCTTGTGGCAGTGCGTTGGACCTGGGACATGTTGGACAAAATCCAATGGGTCAATTATGGCTTCAAAAGCTTTTTTAAGAGGGTCATTGGACTTTTCCATATGAATATTGAAATGACCAGAAATGATGACTACAAGGTTGGACAATAATTCAGGAAACTCATAGAGGAACATTGTGTAAGGCCTTTTATCAGTGACTTGGAAAACTGATTTATCAGCCTGGCTAGCTTTCATGAGTAAAACTTCAAAAGAATGAAAACCAGTGATGTGTATAAGTGTAAAATTATATGTAACGTCATAAATATTTGCTAAATCCTCCTTTTCGGGATGCATGGGGGATATGATCACTAGTATAGCCAGGAAGAGAGGCCTCATTTAGGCCAGTCAATTCCTCAGGCTTTAACCATGTTTTACACAAGCCAATAGCATACAGTTTGAACAGTGATCAATTCAATTCAATAATTTACTGCAATTGCCTTTAAAGAATGGGTCTTACATTTTCAGAAGTGCCATTTTACGATGGGAGACAATATAGTCATTTTTATTTATGACCGAGGTGAAGAAAGATTTATCATAATAAGGTTGCTATTAGCAATACCTTGTTTAACTTTCCTCAACCTGGAACGATTCACAATCAAAATAGGCCGAACAATGGAAACTGCTCTGGCTATGCTATCGATAGACGCCACTATAATAGCAGGCTGGCTGACAGCCTGCAGCCTGACCTGCACCCCATCTCACGGTGAGGCTATAGGAGTGATACTCGTGTCTGCGTCCCTAGATAAAAGAAGAGCACCACTCCAGCTAAGATGGAGTCCGTTGATCCTCAGCTGAGGAAAATACTAGTGATGTAATGCCATAGCATCTGTAAAATCAATATGCACTTAATACACTTTTCAGACTGTTTTCTATCATTCTGATATTAGCCCAGACAATAAAAAATGACACCGAAAAAAATAGCAAGGGCTTAACATGGAACTGCAACAAAAGTAGGCAAACAGGAGGAAAACAATGGGATTGCCGCAACAAACTTCAAGGAAAGAAGAACAAGATTGATAGCCAGAACAATAATAACGATCCAGCAAAGGACCATTACTTATGTTGGATTTGCATTGTATAAAAGCTATGTGTGTGTTGGGGAGATATCGGAACAATCCTTTATCAACTCATGCTTAACCTAGATCCGACCTGTTTCATAAGACACAGAAACTAGACAATGCATCTTTTTAGAAGAGAGGCACATGAGGCACCTCAAACGCAAATAATTACAAAAAAGCTTATCTGAATTGTATTTGCAGATTTAACCCTATGCTATGTGTTTTGTTCAAATACTCTGCACAACCTTGCATAGGTAGATACATCACATTTTGTACTGGCTAATGTATTCACATTGTTATCTTGACTAGTAATTTGATCTTATTTTATTTAGATTTTCTTTACTTCTATTTGTATTTTCTTTACTTCTTTACTTCCCAAAGGAACCAGCAAATAAACATGCAACTCAACAGTCCATACCTTGTGTATCCTGTTCATATGATAAATAAAATGTTAAACATTAGCATGGTAGTGCAGCCTCCATCGCAATTTTACACAGAAACAGAGGAAAGAAACATCACCAGAAAGATAACATTAATTCTAGCCCCATCTCTAGACCTAACCCAGATCACCCTAGGGAATGCAGAGGATGTTGTCTCCTTCAATGGGCTGGTGTTACATAACCGTTTCTATTCTCTAGCGCCTTTAACCGTTGCATAAGAGACACAGTAAGTGCCAGCCTTTAGAAGATTACAAAATGAGTTGTCAGACTACTGGAGTAGTATTGTAAAAGAAGAGAGATAACGACTCAGCGGATGTAGAGTAGTATTGTAAAAGAAGGGAATTGTAAAGATGCACTGACAGTAGAGAGAGGTATTGTTATAGGGGAGTATTGCAAATAGGTAGTAGTAGAAGAAGTCATATCATTAGTAGCATTCTAAAGGAGGATGATTGGAGTATTACTAATAGTAGTTTTATACAGTAGCCAATGTTGTAGTGGTAACAATTTATTTCAAAAGTAGTGTCATAACATGGTCATAAATCTGTCATAAGCTGTTATGTCAGCTTACATGACATGTCATATCCTGTCACAATATATATTTTGAAATATAATGACATATATTGCATTTTTTATGACTGGTTATGAAATCTAATTCTATCATAATATAACTAACCTTTCTGTAACACCAGTCTTATAAACAGTGTTTTTATATTCCATTTAATTATAAATGCTATATATCAATATAATTATGCATGAAGTAATGTCAGATATTTACCTTTCCCAATGCAACATTTCTCATGAACAGCATGCCAGCAGTAGATTTTAGAAGCAGGACATAACATCCTCTATGTGACTAATGACCATCATAAGGGCATCTACAGCTGGTTGATAGGCTGATATGGTTCCAATTATTATGGTCATAATGTTTCTTGTGTATTGCCATGAACTGAATTTTGTCAGTGCAAGTGAAGTGATACCGGATGGTCATAATGCTATCATGACATTCCCCAATGCTTTGCTATGAATAGGAACTCAGGAATAGGACATTTTAGGAGCAGGACATGACATCCTCTTAGTGAACAATGATCAACATAAGACATCCTAATCAGGATCAATCAACAAAAAATTAACACCTTTCACGGTTGTAGATTTACAAATATTAAAGTTGAAAGTTGTAGTTTTTAACAAATAATGTCAAATACTTTCAATTTAATAAATAGAATTATAGTACATGATCTCACTGATGAAATAAGAATTCATATTTATATTTCTAATATATTTTTAAACATGGTGGGGGATCCGTAATGGTGTATGTAGTCATGTGTTAAACATGGTGGGGGTCTGTAATGGTATGGACAGTCATCTGTTAAACATGGTGTGGATCTGTAATGGTATGGACAGTCCTCTGTAAAACATGGTGGGGATCTGTAATGGTATGGACAGTCATCTGTTAACATGGTGGGGGTCTGTAATGGTATGGACAGTCATCTGTTAAACATGGTGGGGGGTCTGTAATGGT
>JACXGJ010014164.1:0-15234 GCA_016801105.1 Esox niger | reverse complement strand
AGGGTAAAGAAGCTGCTGAGTAAGGAACAAAGAGCAAGATATTTCATTCATTTTTACTGTGTTGCATAAAATATGCATTTCATGGTGAAATGTTGAGCATTTATTAAAAACATGTTGACAATATATATCTCCTTTGTAACTCGTTTTTCAGTTTGTTCAAACATCAACATATCATACAGGAATTCCAGTAAAATATTTATATGGTTACAACCACTTAAAAATAATGATCCATATCAGGTACTAGTAGTTGGTGCCATAATAAACGATTATAACGTCTATGAACTTTAACAACTATTTGTCAGATACCACTTATATACAGTGTACATACAAACTAACATTAGCCATCACAATCAATTTAAATAAACACATTCCTCATTATAAAAATAAATTAAACATTTTCTAAATTGACACCTGGACACCACGGCATCCAATCGAAAATCCAACAGGATCCCATTTCCACATGAGGTGCTTGATAAGAAAAGGCAGCCCCACCCAACTCAGTAGTTACAAACGGTGTCAGTTACACCAACCAACTCTGATCTCATATTGTAGACAGATATTCTAGGTAACAATACGGATGTCGAATGTCATTATATACAAAAAGAGTCATGACGGGATCTACACGTTTTGACGTCCAGCTAATGTTCTGGTAAAGAATGCAGTGATGAGTACTTTAATGCCACGTTTCCACTGGAGCCAAACACTGGTGTTTTACTCTAAAGTCCAGACTATTTTCTGTTTCTACTGACACGGGCCTTGGATCAAACTAAGAAATGATGCACGTCTTATAATTACCAGTGTGGAGGGGAAGGAGCCCTTCGCAGGGGTTTTGCATAACAATGGAACACAGTATAAACAAAGCAAACAGCTAAACCAATCAAAACATCATCTGGGCTATTTATTGCATTAGAAGCATCACCATAATTCAGAGACTTGTTGATGGCTAGCTAGCCAACATGAAATCAGAATTATGTTCGTTAGCGCTAGCTGGAACAGTAATGTATGCACTGACTAGTTGGCACAAGGCTAAATCTACCTCAAATGCAAAATCATTGCTTCTTCTGAGCAGTATTTGCTTATGCATAAGGTTTAGTCTAACAACTCAATACATGTTTTCTTATACATTGTGCAGATGACACCAGGTTGTAACACATTTCTTCCAGCAAGAAATGGAATCAAGGAGTCTGCTGTTGATGCTCTGGAAGGATGGTGATGCTGTGGAGGAGAATGTCCAGGCTAATAAGGATGATTCCTATGCTAATGACCTAGTAGATGAACTGATGCTCTGGATGGATGGTGATGCTGTAGAGGAGAATGTCCAGGCTAATAGGGATGATTCATATGCTAATGACCTAGTAGATGAACTGATGCTCTGGATGGATGGTGATGCTGTGGAGGAGAATGTCCATGCTAATAGGGATGATTCATATGATAATGACCTAGTAGATGAACTGATGCTCTGGATGGATGGTGATGCTGTAGAGGAGAATGTCCAGGCTAATAGGGATGATTCATATGCTAATGACCTAGTAGATGAACTGATGCTCTGGATGGATGGTGATGCTGTGGAGGAGAATGTCCATGCTAATAGGGAGGATTCATATGCTAATGACCTAGTAGATGAACTGATGCTCTGGATGGATGGTGATGCTGTAGAGGAGAATGTCCAGGCTAATAGGGAGGATTCATATGCTAATGGCCTAGTAGATGAACTGATGCTCTGGATGGATGGTGATGCTGTAGAGGAGAATGTCCTAATAGGGAGGATTCGTATGTTAATGATGCCAAACGGCATTTGGCTCTGGTGGTTACAGGGGGTAAAAAAGGCTTGGCGGTGCTAGCGTTTACAGTATATAAGTTTTGAAGCCTATTTTTGTTTCAAGGATAACTGGCACCTGTTCTATTAGAGGAATGGCTCAACTTGAGTTGCTTGTGTTCAGCATTTTGATATTGTTTACTTATTTAATCATAACACTTTAAACTTGCATAAATTAACATGTCTTTCAATGAGAGATGACGTTATCAATTGAAAAAGTTCATGCCTTATGGCCAATCAACCATTAATATAAACTGTAAAGGCTTAAGGCTGTGCCAAATAGCATTCTATTACATGTTTATAAACATTTAACAATCTAATTGCAAATTTACATTGTTAGTACATAGTTAGGCATTACTCTTGAACCGTTGGTGCTACAGACACACAAAACCAACATTGATTGACTGGGTTAGACAATCCGAAGTTCATATTATGAAAAGTTTATTGATTTTACATATTCTAAGTAGCGTAATTAGGTTAGAATAAATTAACTATTAGGCGGTATCTTTTGAACTGTTTGTGCTACAGACACAAAACCAACATTGTTTAACTTGGTTAGACAATCCCCAGTTCATATGATGAAATGTATTGATTTCAAGTATGCTAATTAATGTAATGTAGTGTCATTAGCATTCATTAACTATTAAGCTGTATCTTTTGGTTGGTTCATGCAATAGACACGAAACAAACTATGTTATCCCAGTATAAGCTATCCCAACTTTAACTGTTATTAAGAGCAATTAGCTCTTTATTAATATAGCCCATGATATGTTTCAAAATAAATAGCATATAGAGGCATAGAATTGGGGGAAAATTAAAAAACTCTATTGCATATTTTACATGAAGAAAATTCTTCCTTAGCTCTGTCTAAACAATGTGTTCGATAGGCAACAGAGTTGATAAATGCAAAGGACAGTAGTTTCGCAATGTTGACAATATTTTTCTTCCAAAACCATTGAAACGTTGTTCAGTGCTACTGTCATCCTCCCTTTTGGCTTTGTTCCATTTGATTTGTCCCCAGGCCTGTAGACTGTAGTCTCATGTCTCCTGTATTCACCATGTATTGAACAGGTGGCCAGATGCACGGCTATCCCTGTCTTAGGTTGCCCTGATGGAGTCTTAATTGTCATTGGCTAACCAGCCTTCTTCACTGGCAAGACATAGGCCTTGTAATCATACAGGGGAGGGTCAGAGGAGGTACTGGACAATCAGGATTGGATTAGATATCTGATCAAATATACTAGGATGGAGCTTGGTTCAGGTATGTATCTGTGTCATTACACTCTTAGAAAGATTATCCCAATCTGTTTCCAAAAGTATTTGGAGGGGCTGTCAAAATACAAAATCCCTTTAAATTCCTTTTTTGGGTTTAATATATAAAAATAATTTGGTTCAATGTACAACCCTTTTAACAAAGGATTGTATATGGATCTAAAAATTGTTATTTAGGCAACCACAAGGGTTTCTCCAAAACAAATGACAGTCCCACTTAATGCACACCAAATGGGATGTACATACCAGTTTGGAGATGTTGAAGTTCACAGTTATTTAGTTTCAGCCTCTTCATTTTTAAGTGTTGAAGTGTCTTATGGTCCAATGAGTGTTTAAAGGAAATGACACGATAAATGTGACTGATCAGAAATGAATGATAAAAGCAATATGTTACCAGGTAGAAACACAGCAAACCGATTATAGTTGTGATAACTATAATAGGTCTGTAACACACCGGAATGGAGGCAATGTTTAGGATGAGAAATGAAAATGAGATCAAGCAGCATATTTTTCTCTGTAGTGGCATTTAAAACTAGGTGCTTTCTCATGAAACAATGCAAAGATTGGTCTAGCATGTCCTGTCGGTGGCAGCTGGTAAAAGTCTCCCACTGCTAATACAAACATTCATCCAAAAGGTTTCTTGCTACCTTTTATTTGCTGCAGTCTCCCGTTCACATATGCAAATAAAGGCTTTGAGACCATTGACACCACATAAATGACTGTTATTTGAACATTTGATAGGGATGACTGCACTTTATCCAAGGAGTTTCCAAGTCCTTAAAATGGAGGTTTAAGACTCCTTGGGACTGAAAGCTGCAGTCCCAGTGAATGAGGTTAAGATCACAGGGGCATTGATCCCTCTCCTCACAGACAGGGGAGATTGAAGAGTATTTTTTAAGCCTCAGTATACATACAATTAACAAAGTGTGATTTGCCCGTACCAGCACCTCCTGTGCCAAAGTAGAAAAACTGATTGGGATTTTGGCCACACAAGCCTCTTGCACCAGTCACGTACTGGATAAAATATGAATGCTTCCATTTCATTTAGATTGTGGTACATTTTTCATACTACTTAATTGGGCATCCTTCATAATATCAATAGTTCTGGTTTTCTCTGTGGAATTAATATTATATTCTGGAACATCATCTTGTTCGTTTCGCTCATCAGGGTCTTTACCATGATGTTCTATGATGCTATCCAACCAAACCAGCTCTGTTGTAGGGGCCAGTGTTGCCCATGCATCCCTGGGTGCTCCGTTTTCTTCACATTTTTCGATGGCCTTCTCTATTGCCTCACTATTCTTTTCATAATTACGCTTGTTTTCTTTGACAATTTCAAATACAGACTTAAGTTCTTCTGTTCCTGGAAGAATCACACCAGCATGCTGCTAAAATAATGGGTATGTGTGGAACCTTTTGGATTTTAATTGTACATTTGCTCACTCAGGAAGTTACATGTTTAATAATGTGCCATAGAATTTTTCTGGATGTTTTAGTTGTGAAAATCATGCATTTTTAATAACAGCAGATTTCCCTCTTGTCCGTTTGGTGATATATCCCATATAGTTTAAAAGGGGCAAGACATTTTTACCATTCTTCTTCCTAGAATAAACTAATCTGTACATTGAACCAAACTCTGCCATACACATGTTTTCAAATTGAGGTTTTTCATGCCTAGCTGTCACGTCCTGGCTATGCCCCTAGCCATCTTTGCACTGGGCTGGGGCCATAGTCAGGACAGGATAAAGATAGATGCCTCTAGGCATCTCTATGTGGTTGGGTCTCCCCAAGGCAGGTGTAGATTGTTGCCTCCAATTGGGGAACCCATTTATAGGGAGTGTTTGCCCCCACAGAGTCTGGATTATTTGGGTTTGTTTGGTTTGTGCTACGCTACCCAGTCACTAGAGCTGCTGTAAGTTTGTTTTGTTACTTTCTTTATTAAACCATGGATTACCATCACCCGTTTGTCTCTGCGTTGGTGACCTGCCACCAGCACCGTGACACTAGCTTTGTATTTGTCAGGTAGACTTGACATCCAAACCTTCTCAGAATCTGGTGTTTTGTTTCCCAGGCACTTCATAAGAAGCCTCATTTTCAAAGCATTATCATGGTTTGGAATGAAAAGAACAGTACATGAACAGAACTTTCGTTTTAAACCACAGGTACCGCCAACATCTTCTTGAGAACTGACCTCTGTTTTTAGTGTATACTTGCATAACTGCTTAATTTCATCACGATCAGACATATTAGCATGATCCATATCTTTGATGACCCTTCTCAGGTAATCACTCATTTAATGTTCAGCTTTAGATATGTAGGACAGTATGTACATGATACAACAGTACAGATTAGAAATGTATTGAATGTCCAAATTAGCAAATTTGGATTATATCCATGATCCCAGCAATCCTTTGGATCATGTTTCATGACAATCACACTGGATTTATTATGCGCTTGAATGAATTGCATGTATGCGTCGTAGCTCAGATTACATTTAGCTAGTAGCTGCGGAATGCTTTCAAAGGAAGTATTTGGATCATACAACAAATCAATTAGTAGCTGTAACTTGATTTTAATCATGTGGCTTCATCATCCAGATAGGACTCATCTATGCTTTCACTGACCTTGGGTAAACTTGGTCCAGTTCTCATTGTTTTTAACAGGCCCTTAGGAAACATTTTATTTTTGCATGACTTTGAGTGATTCCTGCTGTGAGTCTGTACTTCTGTCACAACTGGATTAAGTTCTGGGTCTGTCTTTTGGTCTGGAAGCTTACATGAAATGTGCTTATCAACAAGTGCACATTCTGACTCATCTGAATCTTCGTCAAATGTAGGTGCATTATTGACCCAAAACAAGCAATGAATCATAGCACTTGAATCCTCTAGCTTGGTACTCTGGGAGTCTATGACATTACCAATGGGCTGGGCAGGTGACCTGAACCGATCTCTCATCAATGCCTCAACGCGTTTATCAAACATGTGCATGGTTGTAACAGAGTTGCTTCGTAGTATGTCACATTTTGCAGACCAGTCCAACTCTGAAAAGTCTACATGTGCACCTTGCTGAGCCTTGATTGTCGTTATCACTTCTGGCCATCGTATTTCTGGGTTAGGGTTAGGCCACTTTAGTAGCCTCTAAGCATGGCAAAAAGACCCTTTAAAGTCTTGTCCCAATATGCTGGAGTTCCCCTCAGTTGTGGCAGAAATCTGGTGGCATCATTGTTTCTCACAGGTTTTTCAACCCCTTTGTCTTGTAACAATATTCTAATTATTCTCCATCCATCTCTAGTCATGGAATTTCCTTGAGCTGAATGGACATACTTTCATTTGCCCTATGCATTTCGGTAATGAACTGTTCCAAAAATATCTAACTTGTATCCATGGTGAAGTGATAGTCAACACTGAATAATCATTGAAATATCTACTTCGAGATTTTTTTTCTTATTTTGCTCAGCTAGGGTATTTTGTCCAGTATGAAATTGAATAATGCACCATGTCACAAAGCTCGAATCATTTCAGATTGGTTTCTTGAACATGAAAATGAGTTCATTGTAATAAAATGGCCCCCACAGTCACCAGATCTCAACCCAATAGAGCATCTTTAGGATGTGGTGGAACGGGAGCTTCATGCCCTGGATGTACATCCGACTAATCTCCATCAACTGCAAGATGCTATCCTATCAATATAGGCCAACATTTCTAAAGAATGCTTTCAGCACCTTGTTGAATCAATGCCACGTAGAATTAAGGCAGTTCTGAAGGCGAAAGGGGGTCAAACACAGAATTAGTATGGTGGTCCTAATAGTCCCTTTAGGTAAGTGTATCTACTTCCTTTGATAACATTAATAATGATAAAATAACCATATGCCCGAACCATGATGTTAGACATGAAAGGTCTGAGCCATTACACTGAATGTATTAGTAATGAAATACAGTGAATTTGATACCAGATGCCTTGCTGGGTGAATGCACAATTAAAAAGTTAAATAAACAACAGAAAAAGAAAGCTACTGTAAGACTGACAGCTTTTTTGAAAACCTTGGAAAAAGATTCCCGAGTGTTTCATGCTAAAGACAGTGAAAATAAAATGCATTAGAAACAAAATTCACACAAGGTGGACATGGAAAACTAAAACTTGATAAGCAACAAAAATGTATAGCAACAATCAGACAGAACACAATGTTAGCAAATCCTGAAATATACGATCTAAAAAAAGAAAAACAGAGAAGAGTATTCAGACCCAAAATATAGCTTGAGACAGAAATTATATGTAATTACAAAATATAATAAATATACATATATTTTTACAAAAATCTTACAGACCGTCTTGTTATTCCCAAGATTCCAATTTCAAGTCAAGCCAGCAAGTTTATTTATATAGCACAATTCATACATAGAAGGAATTCAATGTGCTTTACAGTGAAAATAGAAATGACGCAATAGAATCCAGACAATTTACACAGAGGTTATTCCTCTGATAGCACCAGAAATTGCATTACAATTGGTAAAATAAAGCAGGATATACATTTAATAACAAAATAAATCAAGAAGAGAAATATAAAATACAGCATAATAATAAAATGAATAACAAAATAGAAATAGAATAGAAAACATAGTAAGCTAGAAAAGCTATAAAACAGTGCTCTTATAAAAACAGGCTCACGGTGGGGTTAAGTTTAAAAGCTCAGTCATAGGCACATAAAAAGAGATTTGTTTTAGCCTGGATTTAAAAATGGACACGTTTGGTGAACGTCTAAGATCTTCCGGTAGTTTATTTCAGTTGTGTACAGCATAACTGCTAAACGCAGCTTCTCCATGTTTAGTTTGGACTCTGGGCTCTACCAGCTGACCTGAGTTCATGGATCTTAGAGCCCTGCTCGGTTTATATTCTTCAAACATATCAGAAATGTATTTGGGTCCTAAACCATTTAGAGATTTATAAACTAGAAGCACCACTTTAAAGTCTATTCTGTAACTGACCGGAAGCCAATGCAAAGATTTAAGAACCGGAGTGATGTGCTCTGTCCTCTTGGTCCTGGTTTACATTCTAGCAGCTGCATTCTGAATGAGCTGCTGCTGTTTTACAGTCTTTTTAGGGAGTCCAGTTAAGAGGCCATTACAGTAGTCAAGACAAAATCGCATACAACATTTGGATACGCTGATGACCATTTCTTCTGCTTGACAAAGAAAGCTTCACATCCAGGTTTAGAAGTGACCCAATTGTCGTACAACACATTACGCAACTATTAAAGAACCGACATGAAATAGAACCACCGTTCAGGATAATTCATAAGATGCGATGTGGACGTCATATTATCGGCTTCTGTCCATGTGATATCAATGAACAAAATGAATGCTGCCAGAAGTCAGGGGAGCCATCTTTATTCAGCATGAGGCAGCGATGTTCATCTTCCACAGTTCGTTCCTTTCTCTTTCCAATGAGTACACAGTGAACAGTCACGTGGGAGGCGGACACATGGGAGGCGGTCACGTGGGAAGCGGACACGTGGGAGGCGGTCACGTGGGAGGCGGACACATGGGAGGCGGACACGTGGGTGGCGGTCAATGGTCATTACCAACCTTTACACAGTCAAATACCCTCCAATAAGGAAACTGACTAACTCAGAACAAAGGAGTATGGATAGGACGTGTTGGCCATTACTGATGGGCCCCACACATCCTGTCCATACCTCCTGCTAGGTACAGGACCTGACTGTCACAGGATGGATAGGACCATTGACCATAGGTTGGAACATACCAATCAACGTCCTATTTGGTGATACGGTATTTTGCATTGCTCATGCTGAAGGTAACAAGCCAGTCAGCTTTTTAAGAATTCCAAAACTTGAAGCAATGGCTTTTGCTGGAAGTAGCCTGGGATGGGTACATGGTGGCCATTAAGGGATGGACATGGTCAGAAACAATGCTCAGGTAGGCCGTGGCATTTAAACGATGCCCAGTTGGCACTAAGGGGCCTAAAGTGTGCCAAGAAAACATCCCCCACACCATTACACCACCACCACCACCAGCCTGCACAGTGGTAACAAGGCATGATGGATCCATGTTCTCATTCTGTTTACGTCAAATTCTGACTCTACCATCTGAATGTCTCAACAGAAATCGAGACTCATCAGACCAGGCAAAATTTTTCCAGTCTTCAACTGTCCAATTTTAGTGAGCTCTTGCAAATTGTAGCCTCTTTTTCCTATTTGTAGTGGAGATGAGTGGTACCCGGTGGGGTCTTCTGCTGTTGTAGCCCATCCACCTCAAGGTTGTGTGTGTTGTGGCTTCACAAATGCTTTGCTGCATACCTCGGTTGTAACGAGTGGTTATTTCAGTCAAAGTTGCTCTTCTATCAGCTTGAATCAGTCGGCCCATTCCCCTCTGACCTCAGGCATCGACAAGGCATTTTCACCCACAGGACTGCCGCATACTGGATGTTTTTCCCTTTTCACAGCATACTTTGTAAACCCTAGAAATGGTTGGGTGTGAAAATCCCAGTAACTGAGCAGATTGTGAAATGCTCAGACCGGCCCGTCTGGCAACAACAACCATGCCACGCTCAAAATTGCTTAAATCACCTTTCTTTCCCATTCTGACATTCAGTTTGGAGTTCAGGAGATTGTCTTGACCAGGACCACACCCCTAAATGCATTGAAGCAACTGCCATGTGATTGGTTGATTAGAAAATTGCATTAATGAGAAACTGAACAGGTGTTCGTAATAATCCTTTTTGTGAGTGTTTTTTTGGTGTTGTATTTACGGTTCACTGCAGAATATTTTACTGATATCTGAAGTGATCTTTTTTCTCCTCTGGGTACATTATTTGTTGTAATTTGCACTGTCTCTGCATTGCTCTGAAGGTTGTGTGTTTTGGAATCTACATCAAATGTGTTATAGTTTGAAGGCCATGTTTTGACATTGATACTTGAGAACACCTCAGATTGTATGTTTTTACTGACATTTCCTCTTGATTTTGTTGCTGTAATCTCTTCCCTGCCTCTCAACATGGAATGATATTTTATATCCCTTTTGCTCTCTCAGTTGCACTTTTTTTATTTTAAAAATTGCCTGACTCTGATGGCCTATATTTATGATCATAGTTACTGGCTGTTGATAAGTTGTCACACTCAAGGCTGTGTGAAACAGAAGGTTGTGCATCATCTTGTGTAGACTCACTCTTAGAAACAAGATGGGCAAAAACTCACATTGGACACAAGCATCTTGATCCTTGTTCACCCGAAGTCATATCACCTGAATCATATCACTTAAATTCTTGAATATAAGCATTACAGAAGTACCATTTTCTGCAACTAAACCATTTGCAGCTCTTAAATGAGAATCAAAATATCTATAACGTCCTTTGTCCTTGAACAAGGCAATACAGCCACCATCCACAACAAGCAATGCATAGTTGACAATTGATGACATACATTGAAGCCTTTCTGAAAGGGGTAGCCACCATTCCATTTCATCAAGGGCATTAGCTCTCCCTAATCCTAACCCTAAACCTAACCCTAACCTTTCTGAAAGGCGCACAACCATTCCATGTCATCAGGGGCATTAGCTCTCCCTAACCCTAACCAACCCTAACCCTAACCCATCAGGGGCATCAGCTCTCCCTAATCCTAACCCATCAGGGGCATCAGCTCTCCCTAACCCTAACCCATCAGGGGCATCAGCTCTCCCTAACCCTAACCCTAACCAGTCTGAAAGGGGTAGCCACCATTCCATTTCATCAGGGGCATTAGCTCTCCCTAATCCTAACCCTAAACCTAACCCTAACCTTTCTGAAAGGGGAGCCACCATTCCATGTCATCAGGGGCATTAGCTCTCCCTAACCCTAACCAACCCTAACCCTAACCCATCAGGGGCATCAGCTCTCCCTAACCCTAACCCTAACCAGTCTGAAAGGGGTAGCCACCATTCCATTTCATCAGGGGCATCAGCTCTCCCTAATCCTAACCCCAACCCTAACCCTAACCTTTCTGAAAGGCGCACAACCATTCCATGTCATCAGGGGCATCAGCTCTCAGGAATCATCCTTCCACAGGACATATTGACACTGTAAACTTCTCTGTATTAACTTGAATGTAATCTGTCAGCTCATCAAAACACAAAAGGTTTGAAATGCTTTATCTTCGTTAAGCTTCCTTTAAATTGCAGTGTATAGAGCGTCACCCTTCTTCAGTATGATGTCTAGATCAGTACCACACTACTGCATGTGTTGGTTTTGATAGGAAAGGAACAGAAGAGCATTACATGGACACTGAAAATGTCTGACTGCTTATTTCTCTGGGAGTGAGAAGCTTGAATAGATAACACATCAGGCGAGATTAACATTTCCTGTGCAGTTTACCATGCTTGTTTACTTGTTTCCTCAAGGAAAAGGTCTATGCTAAAATGTACATTCATTCCATTTTTACTTGGCTGTTATAATGTTATTGTCCATAGAAGATTATTAACCATTACATTTCAAGTACTCCACATCTTTTGTGTGTCAAGATGTTAAATACTTACCAGACTAATAGTTGCACTGGCAGGCTGGTTATCCCTTTGAGCACCCGAGAGACAAAAAGGAAGGGTTGAAACCAGGGAAACGGATCATTTTGCAGTATGCTTCTGATTTTTTCACCTTCCTGCCAGAGGCTGTGGAACCAGGCTCGGACCAGGCCAGACAGGAACCTGGGCAGCCCGCTGGTTCTGTCACCTTCTCGGCGGTCTTTGTCGAGTTGTGCTCAGGGATGGCCAGCATGCCAGTGGCTGACGGCAGAGTCCTTCTCTGAGTCAGTTCTGCTGCATCTACCTTTGCTGCATCTTTTGTTGACTGTCAGTCATTCTGTCACGGTGGCAACATCAGGTCACTGGGGTTAGGTCACCTTTTTCTTTCCTTTCCAAAAAAGTTGAAAAGGAAGCTTTTGAGTGAGGAACAAAAGTGTTAAAATTAAGAGATCGCTTCTGTTTCTCACTCAAACCTTTTCTTTTCAACTTTAGCTGTAATGTTTTTGATAAGTATAACTGATACTACAAATCATTTAAATGAGGTGAGGTTACTGTAGGCCCAAAGCAATTAAGAGAGTAACTCCCTAAATATCTCCTGCAAGATCTATACACATTAAAATACCAAAGATGCCATAAACGCTTAGTCTGCATGGTGTGAATGTTCTGTCCCCCTAGATACATCTAATTAAATATATCCTATCTGGTAACAGTGGCAGTGCCAGAATTGGGCTATGCAGAATTGCTGGCAGATAAAGGACAAAACTAAACTTGTAACCAGATGGTCACTAAATGTAATGAATGAAAAACCTTTGATGACTTTCTTTCAGATGGTCTGCCCTTATTAATATGAACTGAGCTTCACTATTAATCTATTTACCTATAGCCACTATATGTACCTATTGTTTGAAAAATAGACATAAAACCAAAATGTCACAGACACATTTCTTGCCATAGAATTCAATAAAAAATTTCTTGAATGAATTGTTTCCTCCTTTTCTGCCCTTACAAAGGAATTCCAGACCAGAATAGTATATGTATATAGTCCAGGTTGGTTTAAGGTTCAGGTAGTATTTGCAAAAAAAGCAAGTGTATTTATTTATTTATTACAATTCATACATAGAAGTAATTCAATGTGCTTTCCAAAGAAAAAGCAAAAACGTAAATATGCAATAGTATAAAATCAAATACTCAAATGAAAACATTAAATAAGAAAAAATAAATATAATAAAAACAGGATAGAAACATAGGAACCTACAAAAGCTGTAAGTTAGCTACTACTTTACACTGCTAGCAATAGTGCAGGACAGAGTTGCTAGCAAGCTTTCGTTAGCACATTGGAACTTACTACTTAAAAATTTTATGCAGCATTTTATGGTTGCAAAGTGATGCACAATAATTGTCTTTTTACAGTGGTCCTAAATGATAAAACAAGGCTTTGCTTGCTTTATCATTTTACAATATTTACAAACTTTCAAGACAGCAGGTGAAATGGATAGATGAGATGGGCGGCGGTGTCAGAAGGAACGACTGAGCCCGCCCACTGCAGGGGGAGGAGAGACAGCAGGTGAAATGGATAGATGAGATGGGCGGCGGTGTCAGAAGGAACGACTGAGCCCGCCCACTGCAGGGGGAGGAGAGACAGCAGGTGAAATGGATAGATGAGATGGGCGGCGGTGTCAGAAGGAACGACTGAGCCCGCCCACTGCAGGGGGAGGAGAGACAGCAGAGGGCGCAATTGTCACAGTTGCGTGTTGAACCTTTCTTTCCTGATGATTATTAATGAAATGCCATCTAGATATAATCAAATGTATTCTTATATTATTTGGATAATGAAGTGGTATATGTTTGTATAGCAAACAGAAGAGTATAAAAATGTAACTCCATCTAATTTTCTAAGCATATGTGATCATACCTGGTAAACCGCATGACTGTGAATCAGGTTTGATGGTGCTGATATCTTTAGGATTGCAAAATGCTTCTCCTGGTTTCTCCTGGGATGTTTCTCAAATTTTTTTGTGAAATCAGTAGTGAAATCATGATCTGATTACTGGTGTCTGATTCATATACATATGTGTGCAAAATCATGCCCATGCATATTCACTTTGGTTAACAGGTTTAAAGGGACAAAGGAACCAAGGACAAATTTGTTTAATCATTTGAGCAGATGGTCAGAGTATGCAGTGTTCCTCTGATATTATATGGATGTGTGTCACAACCAAAGACAAGTGTTACATACCAGGTAATAGATAAGCATAAATTGGCACAACTGGTACATGGATCTTGGACAGTTGTATAAGTATGTTTGTATAAATATGTATAAATATGTTTCCCATGGCAATAGATGCTAATGCAATGCAGGGCCTGGATCTGGGAATTGACTTTTCTATTAAATATCTGGGAAATGGATGCATGGATTTATGTCTGGATTTCCTTTGTTCATTTGCTTTTCTTTAAAATAATTTGTTCCTTTCTTCAACAATAGTGAAATTATCTGCACATATCTGTTTAGTTTTTATTCACAAATGGTGTAAGATTGTTTTATCTATTTAAATGGATCAACTGGCCCACAACAAATCCAATCCTCTCTTTAATCATTTCGAAAGTCTATGTCTCAGGCTCTATTGATCTGTCTCTTATTGATAGAAACTTTAAGTTGGATCAGTCCCTACATCCTGAGATTTAGGCCCATTGTTATTGGTTCAGGTCCCCCTGGCATGTTTGGGCAGGTAGCAAAGTTAGCAGCTTTAATAAAACTGTCCTGATGCCCTTTAATCCAGTAGAACCTGTTCATATGCTCAGTCAATTACAAAGCCTAGATCTACGGGATACCTTAGTGAAGGCTAAATTGAAATCCCTTACTGCACCCAAGGTCTCTGGGAAGGGTGAGTTCTATAGGAAACACCTGTGGGTTACTAATCACCACAATGAGGAGGAATTCAAAACCCAGGGGGGCACCAGTGTTCACACAAAAAACTGCATATACCTGATAACATGCAAACATTGCACATTACAATATGTTGGGGAAACAGGGAACACTTTATTGACAAGGTTCACGCAACACAGACACAACATTACTAGGCACAAGGACACTGGTGTTCCTCTGGTTAGGCACTTTGTGGCACAGGGCTGGTCTCAATTGGAGGCCACGGTCCTTGAGGCAAATTATAAGTGGTCCACTCCTCAGCGGCGTCGGGCCGAGAGGATCTGGATACATAGATTAGGCACGGTACACCCTGCGGGTGAAAGAGAGATGAGGCTCCCAGGCTGGACAGCGGGGCAGTTAATGCACTGGTGTACACTGCCCCAGGTAGGGTCACCCACACACACGTTCTCCTAACCCCAATCTACACAATGCATCCCAGTCTAGAAAGTTGGGCCGTTTAGCGGTGCTTTACCCTAACCCTAACCCTAACCCCAATCTACACAATGCATCCCAGTCTAGAAAGTTGGGCCGTTTAGCGGTGCTTTACCCTTACCCTAACCCTAACCCTTTAGCTGTGCTTTACCCTAGCCCTAACCCTAACCCTTTAGCTGTGCTTTACCCTAGCCCTAACCCTAACCCTTTAGCTGTGCTTTACCCTAGCCCTAACCCTAACCCTAACCCCAATCTACACAATGCATCCCAGTCTAGAAAGTTGGGCC
>JACXGJ010014163.1:0-15337 GCA_016801105.1 Esox niger | reverse complement strand
GGCCTCTGAAATGAGTCAGGCTAGCTGAAGGCGGGGGGGGGGGGGGGGGGGGGGGGGGGGGGGGGGGGGGGGGTCTGGCTGGCTGGCTGGCTGGCTTGGGGTTGGTTTGGAGGAAGTCCGGTGATCTCCCATTGGCTAGAGCCCCGGAGCCAATCAGAGGCAGTTAGCTTCTACGGCTCGGCTTCAATGTTCCTTCACCGGGACCAGATGTGTGGGACCACGGCCAGACGTAATAACATGACATAATAGATGTCATTTAAGAAACGTTGTTATCCAGAGTGACTTACGGTTGTGTGTGTGTGTGTGTACATTAACGTACGGGTGGTCTGAGACCGGCAGGCAGACGGGCCCGTAGTCAGAAACACAGGCAGGCAGGTAGACAGAGAGACAGGCTCACAGAAAGACTCTTGCCTTAGTTTAGTATCAAATGGCACACCATACAAAATAGTGCCATACTTTTGAACAGAGCCCGATGCCATTCAGGACACAGCGACGTGGAGTGAGGGAGACGGGGCCCATAAATGGACTTCACTGCTGGTCTTATTCTGCACTGCAGCTCATCTTTCGTGGGGAAATTACGCTGTTATGTTTTCACAGCTACACCTTTAGTGGTGATGAAATCACACAGAGACGTGGGTTAAATGTGGCTCATATTGAGGCAGCAGTTGGTCTCCTGTCTGACCAGGAACTAAAACCCTAATTGCTCCCTGGTTGTTGGTTCTTTTTTTCTTTTCCTGATAATGCCGGCTTTGAGTAAAGGGTGTTTTTTCAGTGACGGGTGGGTTGGTATGTGGTCATGGGGCGGGTTTGAAGGCTTGTTCATCTTGACAGGAGGTGCTAATGGATTAGCTTCCTCTATTGACAGTGAGGGTGACATCAGCAGAAACGTAACCAAATAACCATTAGACCACATTAGCGTTAGCATCGCCCACAGACCAGGGCTTTCTGGGTATCTTCCTGATACATTCTAATCCAGGGGGTTAGGATGTATAAAATATATGTGGTCTAGCAGACAGTTTCGGAGTGGACTTAAAAGCAGTGGTCTGTAGCTCGGTTTATATGTTTTTTGAGTTAATGCAAACTGTGTCTCTGAAGGGAGTAGGACTGCACAACATGTAAGTAAAAATTTGTGTTTTTTTTCAACAAAATGTTTCAATTGCAGTTCTATGTGCAACATGGATAAAAACACTCTGGGTTACTGTTCGTGCGTCAGTCTGGATGGAAAGCTAGTTCTTGGAAACCGTTATGTTGGTGTCCGGTCTCGATTCTGAAATATACCATTGAACCAGAGTTAAGAAGCAGCCTTCTAGATTTACGCTTTTCATTTTATTCTTGACGACTTCATATGATGCTCAATGTTATGTGTTTTATTCCACGTGATCACTTGGCCTTTTGTGACTACTTGTGGGGGAAATGAATGGAACCATTACGTATCTGGCAACAACTCCTTGTAGTGGAGCCCAGAACGGAGTTAGCTGTTAGCTATACCTTAAGCTTTTAATAGTTCTCCTGTGACTTAACAAGAGCCAGGAAAGACCAACTTGCTGTTCTAGCATTCTGGAAACACTGCTGTCATGCTGTCACTTGGTCACCGCTCTCAGCCGGTCCACTTGGTCACCGCTCTCAGCCGGTCCACTTGGTCACCGCTCTCAGCCGGTCCACTTCGTAAAATAAATGGGTACAGCTGTTTTAAAACTGCTTGCCAACTGTTCTTTCATCAAGATCTTGTTCAATCCTTTCTCACTGTCTTGCCGAATAATGCTTAATAAAGCTTAATAAACTCCTGGAGAAAGATGAAGTAAAAAAACAAGCTTGAAATGAGGTTATAAACCCCACAGGAGACATCACATGTCTGGCATTCTCCCCTCATCTCTCCCTCTCTCCTCTCTCTCCCCTCTCTTTTAGGAGTACATGGTGTATCGTAAACACACCTACATGCGTCTTGACGGCTCCTCTAAGATCTCTGAACGCAGAGACATGGTGGCTGACTTCCAGAACCGGTGAGTTGCCGTGTGTGTGTAGATGTGTTATGGGGGCGATGTGTGTGTGGATGTGTTATTGGGGCGATGTGTGTGTGGATGTGTTATTGGGGCGATGTGTGTGTGTGTGGATGTGTTATTGGGGCGATGTGTGTGTGTGTGGATGTGTTATTGGGGCGATGTGTGTGTGGATGTGTTATTGGGGCGATGTGTGTGTGTGGATGTGTTATTGGGGCGATGTGTGTGTGTGGATGTGTTCTGGGGGCGATGTGAGTGTGGTGTGGGGCATGTGGATATGTTTTGGGGGTTGTGTGGGTGTCGGGGGTGTGGGGGATGTGGATGTGTTGTGGGGGGGTGTGAGAAGGGGACGGATGGGTGTGTGTGTGGGGGGGGTGGATGTGTCTCTCATCTTTTGTTGCTTTCTATGTCTCTTTGTCTCTTTCAGGACAGACATCTTTGTGTTCCTCCTGAGTACAAGGGCTGGAGGTCTGGGTATCAACCTGACTGCTGCGGACACTGTGAGTCCACACACTTGTAACCCTCCCTCCAGAGTAAATGATTGACATGTGAGTCATCATGTCTGCCTCCGCCCACCTTCCTAGGTGATCTTCTATGACAGTGACTGGAACCCCACAGTGGACCAGCAGGCTATGGACAGAGCTCATCGACTGGGTCAGACCAAACAGGTCACCGTCTACCGCCTCATCTGCCAACACACTATAGAGGAGAGGATACTTCAGAGAGCCAAGGAGAAGAGTGAGGTAAGATAAACACACACATGTTTGAAACCTGATGCAGAAATCCATGCTGCCTAGCCCTAAACCTGACCTCTACCCTAATCCTAACATCAGTAACCCTAACTTTTATGCCTAAACTTAAACTAGCCATAAAGTCTAAACTTATTTGGTTATGCCTAAACTGTAAACGAAACTCAATTTAGTTTTATAATATTCCACTGGCATAGCCAGACAAGGACTGACCACAACTCAGAGTCTGGTTCCTCTCTAGGTCCCCACCCTAATAGGATTTTTTTCCTGGTGACTGTGCATTCATTCTTGCTGTTAGTTGCTGTTTGGTGTTATAGGCTGGGTATCTGTATAAGCATTTTGTGACAACTGCTTTAAATCATTTTATTGATTGTATTTGAACGCTAGGCCCAATTGTAACATGTTCCCTATTTCCCTGAGCCAGAAATCTAATTTGTCCAGATTGGAATCTATAACAGACATCAGAACCCCACAAATACACTAACACACACACACATAAACACACACACACACACACTATAAATGAGAGCATACCACAAAGAGCCAAGTAGAAGATTGAGGTGAGACACCCCCTAGTCTTTCTGCGTGCTCAGACCAGTAATGGTAAAGTCCATATGGAGCCAATAAAGACTTCTGAGAATGACTCAATAGTGCACATTCCTGGCAGTAGTCTAAGTGTTTGTCTCTGTGGAACAATTGATACCAGAGCCCAAAGGACTTGGTCTTGGTTTAACCCTCTTTGACCCTGTCTCTCCGCCAATCAGATCCAGAGGATGGTGATCTCCGGGGGGAACTTTAAACCAGACACCCTGAAACCTAAAGAGGTGGTCAGCCTCCTGCTGGATGACGACGAGCTGGAGAAGAGATGTGAGTGGATTTTCAGACGTGATTGTTTGTAACCTTAACTCTGATTGGCTAATAGCAAGGCATTGTGAGTAAGCCTGGCTCTGATTGACTGATGTCCCTGTGTGATGTGTTGCAGTGCGTGTTCGTCAGGAGGAGAAGCGACTGCAGGAGGAGTTCAGCAAGGTCAAGGATCGCAAGAGGAAAAGGGAGAAATACGCTGAGAAGGTACTGCTATCAACCCCCTATGTATGCTAACATCCTGCCTGGCTACGCTGGCCAGCCCTCATGCCCGAGCAAACAAACCGCCAACTGAGCTAGATAGGGTTTGAGCAGCCGCCCTCAGCCAACAGCTTAGTGTGTCGTGGGCGTAATGATTCATGGGTATTTTTACCTCAGTCATGTCGTTATAATGAATGATCGAGGATGCATTAGGTAGAACGTCCGTTAGCTGGGCCATCGTCCTAAAACACATGTTCTAAACACTATTGTGGACGAGGAGTTGTCATCGCGATAGTTACAGAATAATGCTTTGGGGATCACATGGTAAAAGGCGAATCACTTTAATGCAAAGGGAAATGTATTAGTTACAGGGAGAACATTTTGGCCTTGGGTTCCAGCGTTGCTTACGCCAACGTGAATAACGGCAGCACAGTGTAGCGCTCCCCCTTCATGAAGGGAAGAGCAGAAACCCGCTGAAGATGCTGTGGTTGTCTCGGTTGTCAAACATTCCCCGGCCGCGCGGGAGGTGCATGGTGACCGTTCCCCCCTCCTCCAGCTCCAGGACCACGCCGTTGGAGATGTAGGTGTGACCTTCGCCGTTGTTATGCTCCTCGTTCCACACCACCTTCTTGCCGTTCCGGTCCAGACGTACGGCCAGGAACATCCCGCTGCGATTGTCACTGGCCGTGAACCTGAAGTAGTAAACCCCGGTGATTGGCGCGGTGAAGATGCCTGCAGATAGAGACCGAGATCAGCACCTCTCATAGATACTCTCAGTAATGCTGGAATTTAGCTGGATTCAGGACCACTGATAGTAAAGCTGGGATTTAGCTGGATTCAGGGTGGTCAGTACCTGTAGTTGGGTTGTAGGCCAAGCCGATGTTGGTAAGAACTCTAGTGTAGATCAGTCTCCGATCACTATTAAAGCCTCCTAAAAATCCAGAATCGGTCAAACCAGCAGAAAATGCCACTTTTGGTGTGTCTGTGGACACGAGACAAGACGATGATTATGTGTGGAGTACCCCAGCTCTAACATTTGTAAGTAGATGATTGTTACAACATGAACAATTTCTAAAACTAGTTTGGCAGATTTATATCAATTATATGAAACTAAATAAGCAGTAAAACATTTCATTGTTTGTCCTGCTGAAAAGAAAAATGACAGTTCTTGTTTGTTTTACCTGCATTCTTTCTCTTCAGTTCCTCCACTTGTTTCTCACTGGCACTCAGTCGGACCTCCAAGGCTGGAAACCAACGGAAATGTAGCAATGTATTAAAATGTATCTGTTGATTACAATTTGACAATAACTAATGGAATGACACATTGTCACTTCTGGTCTACCTACACACACCAAACCTCACTAAACTGCTGATCCAACATGTTTTAAGATTTACTCAGTCTTTCATTAGCTTGCCGTGTGTCTGTCTGATCTTACCTGCGTTCTCTTTGTCCAAATCCTCCACGGTCCTTTCAGTGAGGACAAGATCAATTTTCATATCATCCACTAGGTCCTCACTGTCCTTCAGTCTGGCCTCCATGTACCTCAGCTTCGACTTGGTGACCTTCAGCTCCACAATCTGTTTCACCACCATGTCGCTCAACATCCTCAGCTCAGCCCAGATCTCGGGGTTGGTGGTACTCTGGTCACTTGTGTGCTTTGTGGTGGTCTCCTTAGCGTCCATCTCTTGACTTTCCATCAGACTGTCTTGGGCCCCACCACTTCCTCCCTGGGCCCATGTCCCGGAGAGGCAGAGCAGCTGTGCCAACAGAAAGGCAGCGGCCGTCATTCTGTAGAGCCTCAGACAAGCCAGTAATGTTTGCCTCCAGAGAATTCTTGGTGAACCAAGCGTTGACTGACTTCACATGTAGAATCGTGCAAAACCAATGTTTCTTGTCAGCTGTCAATGGCACATTGACTAACAGGAGATCCACATTTTGTTCAGAGACTCAGACCACCTTTATATATGCCCCTTACAACTTGGACAGAAAAGTTGGGAGAATTTGACATATTTCAAAAATCTTGAGGACGCTGATAAAGATGACCTCAGCAATCCAATCCGATGCTGTGAAGATTTTGCAGACGGTCTCCCTTTGCCTTTCTAATGTGTGCCGATCCATTCTTTTTCCCAGAGTTTCACCACGCGTTGGCAGGCGTAACTCGGATGAGTGGTCAGGCCAGGATCGCACACAGTTCACAGAGAACGCTTTCATAACCACCCTTTTTCCACTCTCTCCCTTCCCCCTGCCCCCCCCCCCTCCCGTCTTCAGAGGAAGAAGGATGACGAGGAACCTAAAGATCCCAAGAGGAGGAAGGAGGTGAACCTGGTCATCCCCTATGTCCCGTCTGCAGACAACTCCAACCTGTCAGCCGACGGAGACGACTCCTTCATCAGCGTTGACATGGACGACTCAACCATGCCCAGCCCCTTCAGTGAGGTGAGCGATGGGGTCGGGGGTCAGGGGTCGGGGGAGCGGCTCTGGGCTGGATGGAAGGAGAGAAAGGGACAGATACTTACTCCTATACCATTTATTTTTCTTCTCGTATCCTCCTCCACGCTCCACCTTGTTTGACTCCTTCGTTTTTCCCTTCTCCTTTCTAAATCTCTGCCTCCCTTGTGTGCCTGCGCCTCCTTCCTCCTCCCTAACCCCCAGGTGTGTATCTCTCTCCTGTCTCTCCCTGGTCAGATCTCTCTGAGCAGCGAGCTCCAGCCCAGCTCCCTGCCTCCAGACCACGACCCTGATCCAGACCAGGATGAGAGCAGCAGTGACATGCTGGTCATCGTGGATGACCCGGTTTCTTCGGCGCCCCAGTCCAGGGCTACTAACTCACCTGTCAGTGTGTCTGGGTCTGTTTCGGACAATATGAACGGTGAGAGACGATCAATTGACTGACGAGACGATCAATTGACTGACGAGACGATCAATTGACTGACGAGACGATCAATTGACTGACGAGACGATCAATTAACTGACGAGACGATCAATTAACTGACGAGACGATCAATTGACTGACGAGACGATCAATTGACTGACGAGACGATCAATTAACTGACGAGACGATCAATTAACTGACGAGACGATCAATTGACTGACGAGACAATCAATTGACTGATGGGATGAACAATTGTAATTTTCTGAAAGGGATGTTTTTGTTTAGGGATGATTCATGTTGTGGCAAAGTTAGATTAGAAATGCTTGGATATCCGTAAATTTGCCTGATCCAAGATTGCCCAACCGTAATCATTTAAGTCAGAGAACATACAGGACAGAACATCTCCATTGTAAGCCTTTTGCTTATTATTTCTGGCCCTCAGTTGCGAAAAACAGAGCGGACTAAAGGTCAGGTTCTCTGCAATGTGTTGAATTACGTCTGAAGGAGACTGCGCTCCGGTCGGCCGAAACCTTCATGGACAGATGTTTCACATAACATCATGAAGAATCTGTCACGACGGAATGCGCAGGACAACGAGCAGCAGAGGATCTTGTTTGGGTTTTCTTCTCTGATTATTTGTACGGATGGAATGGGCGAAGGCTGCTTTAGGCATGTGGGGAAATAATCGTTCATCTTCAGCAGAATGTTTCCTCTTGTGAGGCTGGAGGTTTGTTAACCGGAAGTCAGCCGTTTTAATGTCGCAGAGACCCATCAAGGACTACGCCATTTGTTAGAAGCAGTTAGTGGATGAGTGGTGTCCAAGTTCCAAACCACTTCCACTGAATTCTTCTGTGCCACACTTCCTCCAGAAGAGTTCTGTCCGTAGTGGTTAAACAAATTTCTAAATCAAAACTCACAGATAAAGCTGGAATCCACTGGACCTGGAAAATGACTGATGTAACCGGAACGGACAGTAAGAGGATGAAAAGTGGGGATGAGGCTAGGGAGAGGATGGATGAGGCAGGAGAGCGATGGATGAGGCAGGAGAGCGATGGATGAGGCAGGAGAGCGATGGATGAGGCTAGGGAGAGGATGGATGAGGCTAGGGAGAGGATGGATGAGGCAGGAGAGCGATGGATGAGGCAGGAGAGCGATGGATGAGGCTAGGGAGAGGATGGATGAGGCTAGGGAGAGGATGGATGAGGCAGGAGAGCGATGGATGAGGCAGGAGAGCGATGGATGAGGCAGGAGAGCGATGGATGAGGCAGGAGAGCGATGGATGAGGCAGGAGAGCGATGGATGAGGCAGGAGAGCGATGGATGAGGCAGGAGAGCGATGGATGAGGCAGGAGAGCGATGGATGAGGCAGGAGAGCGATGGAAAAGGGGGGGAGGGGATTAGTTAGGAATGAAAATGGGATGAGGACAGGGAATGAGGAGACAGCAGTTGGAACAATAGGAAACGGAAGGATGTGTTTCATTCCCAGATGTCACCTGTCGTCACCCTCCTGTCCTCTTCTCAGGTGTGTCCAACCAGGACACGTCCAGCCCGGGGCGAGGCAGGTCAGGGAGGAGCCGGGGACGGCCCAAGGGTTCCGGTTCTGGAGGCGGGACCAAGTTGGGGGGGAAGGGGCGCGGCAGGAAGTCGACGGCAGGCAGCGCGGCCGCCATGGCAGGAGCAATGGCCGGTGCAGCCGCAGCTTCAGCCGCAGCCTACGCAGCGTATGGGTACAGTATGTCAAAAGGTGGGCAGACATGCACGCACAGGCACAGAGACAGGCACAGAGACAGGCACAGAGACAGGCACAGAGACAGGCACAGAGACAGGCACAGAGACAGGCACAGAGACAGGCACAGAGACAGGCACAGAGACAGGCACAGAGACAGGCACAGAGACAGGCACAGGCACACAGGTTTTACTATCAAGGTGAGAACCAGCAGATTAATACCCAACTTTGACCTAAAGCTAATCATAACCTAACCCTGACCTCAACTTCAAACTAACCTTTTTGCCCAACTTAAACGCTGACTCTTAAACCTAACCCTTAATGACTAAACTTCACCCTGTTTTTAAGCCTCACTCTAACCCTAAACTTAAGCTCAAGTCAAATAAAGCTTTGTGTTTTAGTGACGACTGGCCAGATGTTCACACACAGAAACACTATGGAACCAGATGGACACACAGACGGCCATAAATGGTTTCCAGCACAAGCAGTTAATTTTGTTTTTTAACCAAACACTCTTATTCAGAGTGAGTTACAGTAATGTTGTAATGAGTGCTTTGGCTTTCTTACTTTTACACTGTGGGAATCTAACCCTGAACTGCCCCACCCTGCCATCTGAGCCACCTGGTACAACAGCAGGGTAATGAGAATGTGCTTTTACATGGCAACATGGTAAAGAAAATCCAAGGCACCACTAAGACAGGTCTATTAAATCTGCCTCGACTGTTTCATAGTGAACTGTGAAGCGCTCTTTGAAAGTGTTTTCACTGTCAATTAAATTAGTGTCCGTCTCCTCCTACCCCCTCCCCCAATCCTGCAGGTCTCCCTGCAGCCTCAACGCTCCAACCATCTCTGGGTCGGTCAGGGACGGCCCCTGCCTTTTCCCCCAGAAACAGTCCCTCCCACCAGGGGAAGGGTAGCTCAGTGGCGCCTAGCCCCCAGAGACAGCCAGCCTCCACTCAGAGTAACCCCCAGCAGAGGCAGCCCACGGGCCACACCCATCACCACAGTCAGGGCCACGGGACAGCTAGAAAGTCCAAAGGACCGGGAGGACCTGGGGCTCGATAACACACAGCGATCACAGACATTAACACACACACACATCTACTGACACGCCCCCAGCCCCTTACACAGCACTGCATGAAGAAGGCCCTGGGTCCAGGATGCTGTGCTCCCAAGAATGTCACCCACTGTCGTGGGCTTTTAAACACACAACGACATCAACTGCACTGACTAGTTCCCACTGTCAACCCCATGTGACCCTCTCTTCAACCAATCCGCGCAGGCGTGAGTGACGTCATCCATTTCTGCAGGACCGTGCTATCCCGGAGGGCAGAAGGAGAGGCTCAAAACTCATCCTGTTCCATTTCACCAGGAATGTTATCCTTCCATTAATTGTTATATTTCGTCCCCGTCAGTGAACAGATTATTTCTTGAGTGGTGGTTTGTGGTGTTGGCGACTGAGAGTATTTTAAAGTGCTTCTTTTGTGGAGGAAAATGTTGTTTTAAATGTTGGAGACGCGCGACTGAAGACCTGTTGACGTGTGCGTTGGTTTCCTGACGTTCTGACGCTGGCCAGCTTGCTTAAGTGCCTGGCTGTCTGTGATTGGCTGTCAGCTCTTTTAGTTGACCTGGTGTTTTGAGCAGAAACAGAATGGCACTCAGGCTATAGGGCAACATCTCATGTTAATGCATAAAGCGCTTCTGACATGATATGTAGGGCTCTCTAAATGGTGTCTCCACTCTCTTCTCAGTCAAAATACTTGTTTAGCATTAGATGGAAACGTTAACAGCAGGATCTTTAGGTTTATGTCATATTTTCGTAGATATGTTTAATTCATCATTACCGTTCAACTACTCAACTGCATTTCAGAACAAAATGTGAATGCATACCAAACTAAAACCGTTCTGCTTTTGTATTATATCTCTTATTTTTATATTAAAAAAATAATAGATGTTGTCATAGTGACTCACATAAAAATGGCACATTTGTATCTATCTCTCTTCATAGAGGTTATCCTTACACAGAAAAATGGAGGAATGATAATATATAGATATATATTTTCTGAGAACATGATCGAAGATCGAAGGGTATTTTGTGGTAAATTCAGTGTAATTCCAAAGTTCCGAGCGCTGCTTGATAACGATGTTGCCGATTTGTTTATGGAGAAATCTAATGTGCTTCCGAAATGGCACCTGGTTTCCAATACTGTGCCCTCCTTTTAACAGAAAAATGGACCGAAAGGAGGGTATTGCTTCGGCAATAAGGTGCCATAGGAGTCCTTAAAACGCTCGGATTGTATAATGTACCATAGAACTTAAGTTAACTTAAAAATTGGTTAATAATTTATGAGAAATGATATGAACACTGTAAAAAAAATTGTATTGATGCCATTTTTATTTTTGAAAACAGATGGGGGAGAAAAGTTATTTCCTATCAGAGAAGTTCACAACTCTTTATTATGTTTCGGTGACATTTTATTTTTGGGTATGACGGCTCAGGGTTGCCAGATTACAGAAAGTCAAGGGATTTCCAGACTTCCTGATTCTACTAACCATGATCACCGTGAATGAAGAGGTTTGAAAAGTCTGCTGGAATTGTGCAACCCCGTGTGGAGCCAAGCACTACATCGAATTGGAGTTTGTGTTGGATAATATACTGTGATGGTGATATCTGTCTATTACCTTGATGTAAATAGTATTTGAGGTTGACACGTTCTCCCCTGGTTGGCCCCTCCCCCAGTTTGCCTGTCTATTTTTATAGGTCATGTGTAAATATGAATACAAAAATGTCATTTTACTAACAGGAAAAGCCAATTCAAAATAAAAACAGACTGACAAATCAGTATGTGTTGCGATCGTCCATTAGATTTCACATACAGCAATATTTTTTTTCAGGATATGATGTTTGTTAATTCTACATATAATACTTTTTTTCAACGAAAAGAATACTAATATTACAAATACTACAAACCAGATATGTGTATTTTGGGATATGTGACCTTGAGTTTCAGAATAATATATATATAACTGCACACTTAATATTACATGTGAAATATGTCATGCAATTTCAACTAATCTCTGGGGGGATAGTTGAAGGGATAGTTGAAAACAATTTTTCTAAAAGTAAATACTTCATGTATACCCTTAGTAGCCAGCTGGGTGAAATATCACATTTCTCAGAATGTATCCGAGCTCCTGTTGCGTCATGCAGGTGAAGGTGTAGATTTGGGACGAGTTGTGTGAATCCGTGGACCTATCGCTGACGGTGTGGGGAGTGGTTTGTCCGCTGACTTCCGAGGGCATCTGACGGTAGCTGCCGACCCAGGGCATCGCCAAAGGCTACAGCCTTGGTAACAAGGATAGTTCCAGCTGGATAATTTGCCATGACGGCACAAAGCACGTATTGTCTCAGTGGTTTCAGGAACATGACAGCGAGTTATGCCCACCTGTGCAGTCCCCAGAACAACACAATAGAGCGTCGGACCAGTCCAGGGATTGGGACCAGTAGCCTGATTTTCCGACCCTGTAGCACGCACTGTAGCCTGATTCTCCGACCACGATTTCATGTTAGACATCCCAGAAACCAGCGCGATTGGCCTGAGTAACTTTTAAAGGAAGTCCGTTGCGCTGCAGTTCATTCACGTGTCAGAGCAGTGGGGTGAGTATTTATAAAATGACAATTACTCTCTGTATTTCTAATGAACTTGGAGCAATTTGTAGATTTTATTTCATTATATACATTGTGTTGATCAGTGTCAAAAACTCATCCATTCTGATTTCTTGTTACATTATAAAGGCCAAAGCAGTGAGTAAATGCTTTTGAGAGCGACTATTATTGTAAGAAAAATATCTGTACAGAGTACAGTTTTTTAGTAATAAGTTCATCCAGGTGTGGAAAGCTTTTAGAGATTTACCCAATTCTCTAATGTTGTTGTTGGCAAAGTTATTTCAATGATGTATCACCTCAAGCTGGCAAATAGTTACATATTTCATGTGTGTATTGTTCTACTGATATATTTTAATAATTTTAGCGTTGTTGTTACACTTTGCTGGCACTGTTTGAAATGCATGAAAATGACTAATTACAATGGGGTGAAAATCATGCCATACTGTGTCATTGTTCCTCAGAGAATTCCCTGCTAAACTCTCCCAGCTGCAGATTATAAACACAGGTCTGTAATAGTACATAACACCTAGAGTCTGACTTGACTGACATCCAAAAGGACACCGAGCTCCAGCCAGTTTGGGAACTGCTGTTTATATTTGTGTTTACCAGTGAAAGAACTGTATAGCACCACCTGCACTAACCCCAATAACAGGAGTCTCCGGCACATTTACTGGAACTATTGATGGGCGCCAAAGCGTATGTCTAGAAGTATTTTAATCAGGAAGATCAAATAATCTATTTTTACACATTTCTGAGCTTAGATGTACAGTAGGTTTTTGGGTTGTCCGGATTAATGAGTGTTCTCCAGCTAAACAGAACAAAGTGTGTTCTAGTTACACAGAACAGAAATCTAAACATCTGAAATAAGTGGTCTCTAAAGACTACATTTCATCATAAGAAAGCCATAGGAATTTATTTCAGTAAAACCTCAGTTTCATAATTTTTTTTTGTTCTGTATCTGCAGTCAGCCTGAGTAAGTTTGAAAACTTTGACACTGTGCTCCTCACGGGTTAGGAATACCAAGGTCATCTTAACGCTTGAGGTACACATGAACAAGTGTGCTCAGGTGACTACCCGGGGCACAGTGGACAGCTAGGGTGCCCTGCCTGCTTCCCTGAAAAAAAGGGGTGTTTGACAGTTACTGCCCATCACTGGTTGGACCGCTGTGCCTGTGAATTAGTGACTTCTAGTAACTAAGCAACCTCCCCCCAAGGCCCCCACCTCAACTGATGCTGACCATGAATTGCAATGAGAGACCAATCCATTTTGTACAGTTTATTGGGATCTGCAGTTATGATTGATGGAAAACAGCAGCAAGCTGATAATTCAATGCCAATAGTTCAGATGTAGCATCTACTAATGGACAATGAAAATTAACAGTTAGTGTTAAAATGCCAGAAAAGATTGCATCAACATTAAAAGCATAACTTCTCATCACTTCCAGGTTGACATTTAAGTGACTACAATCCTTGTGCTAGCTTTGAGGAAAAAAAAAACAGTTTCCCTTTCACTTCTTCACTCATGTTACTTCTGTATGGCTGGATGGAATAAGATTTGGATGGAATAAGATTTTGCACTACCCTACATTTCAGGCAGAACACAGGAGGAAGACACTTAATTGCAACCTTTATAAGACTTCATCTTACGAGTGATTGATAGGCTAGGCTTAGACACATTTACAGTAGCAATGTCTCCAAGATGGTACTTCCATTCCAAACATCATAGAGTATATTACTTTTGACCACAGTTAACGGTGGTCCAAGCAGTTAGGATAGCATTATCAGACAACCTAGTAGACCGATCGAAGGGTATGGGCTAATTGGCACGTAGCAGGTAGGGTATTAGGGCTCGGGCAACAGCCTCAATGGAGAACAGGTGTTGATCTCTCACGTGAGGGCAGCTCTTCCTCATAAACTCAGCCAAGCGAAGGAGGTACTCCAGGTTGTGGCCAGTCTTACCCTGGCTGGTGACTATCTGGTACCCAATCTCCTCATAGCTAGCACGCCCAAGGTAGAGTGGGTTGTCTGGGGTAGCGATGTAGAGGAGGGCCTGGTGGACCTCGTTCTCATCCTTTGAGATGAAATCAACCATCTTAGTGATGTAACCTCCGCGAACTGCCTCACGTACGTTCAGGTAATTGAGTGACTCCTCTATCTGCGAGCCAGTCACCTCAAAGGCCACGCCCCAAGTGGATGCCTAATAGGGGGAGAGATGTGTTAGATCAGACGTTTAAATAGGAAATAGATGGCATTTGGTTCCGTGGGTAAACAAGGCAGAAAATTCCACTTACGTCATCATCTTCAATGAGCGTCACCACTCTTCCGGGCTGCAAGTGAGTACAGGAAAATAGATCAGTATCACCGAATACACTATTTCGCAATATGAGTTCATTACAAAGGCACATACTGGCGTGGTAACAAATTAGGTTATACATTTAGGAAACACTATGGTCATAACTATTGATGTTTGTCTTACCTTGTCGTCATCTCCACGATGGAAGTTGTCTCCGTGCCAGAAGCGTCTTTTGTAGCCTTGAATGTAGCCGACCTGGCTTCTCCTATATTTAAAGTCAGGCTTCCACACCAGAGAGCCGTACCCGAAGATCCACAGACTGGTCTTACCCGCAATAATATCTTGAGGTTTCATTGTGATCAGGGGTGTCGTTGTATTGACGTTCAAAAGAATCGGTGCCGGTGGTTAAAGACGTGGAATGATGGTTCAATTTATCAGCGTAGCTTACTAGCTAGCTAATGTTAGCTTCCTTCGGTCAAGGAGGAGTGGTATAGGTTGGCTCACGGTGATACCGCGGACGGTATTTGAGCCCAACTGCTTGGCAGTTGTAAAGATGGAGTTTCGGAGTCTGTTTTGCCTTGCACGATGCATGCCGATGCATTAGTTTCGCCGCATTACCGCCTTAAAAATCCATGATGGTAGCCGCTTGGCTAGCAATTGGTATCAAAATAAAAACAAAACAACCGTTTGGCCACTTACGGAAGCCAGGAGGTTGTTCATCCACGACTACGACAAACCGAGAGCAATATGAATCCGCTGATGTTATCTTTTGACGTTCCTAGTTAGGATTTTCGCTCTCGGTCGTGAGGTCGTTTCTTTGATAACTAATGGCTGAGTCTTCTGTTGTATTTATAGGAAAGAACATAAGCGTTTGCGTCACTGAGATTTTCTTTTCCACCAATAAAATCGCAGAGTAGGCTGGATTTCACTGGGTGTTAACAAATCAAAACGTGTGTCCCCAAATAGGGA
>JACXGJ010014162.1:0-15235 GCA_016801105.1 Esox niger | reverse complement strand
TCCTTCCTGCCATAATGTTCACTGTTGTGTTTACCTAAACGGACAACTGCCCCTACCGTCCCCCAACAACCACATTCCTAAGGAACCAAGGACAGATAGCCTTAATGGTTTAGGCAGTTGAGCAGTTGGTCAGAGAACCTAATGATTGTCTGAAATAATACAGATGCATGTCACAACCAAAGACCAGAGTTACATACCAGGCAATAGATAAGCAAACATGTCTGCTAAATACATTAGTTAAGAAATTGCCACAACACCCTCATGCCCCATCCTCCTCAATGTTTGGCCTCTTTCTAAAGAATCCCAAGTTGCAGAAGTCGCTTCACATGCTCATCACTAACAACATTTTTAATTCGTCCAAAAATATAAAGAAATATTCCTGATCTGAATGTCCTTCATTTCAGTCCTTTGTAGATATCCAGATAATAGGTGAAACCTGCAGATTTTCAATACAAATATTCAAGTGATGACAATCAAAATTATCCAATGAGTTGATTGCAGAAAAGTACTATTTCTGTTCAATGTCTACGGTTGAAAGAAAAAATATACTATATATAACTGATCAGCATTTGATTGGCAACTCGAAAACCACCAAAAAAGTTATTCAAGAAAAATGCACATAAAAATCCACAAATCCACAGAGAGCTATTAAAATAGCAGAGCAATCAGCCTAGGTTGCCATAAAGGTGCCATGGCAACTGGGACTCGGGTGGACAGCAATTGTTAAGTATGAAAATATAACTTTCTGGTGCAGGTTGCATAGGACATTTGTTTCCCTTTAGTAAAAAAAACTATATTTACTTATGTACATTATCATTTAAAAATATGTCCATAGTGGATTTTCCAAATAAAATGTTTGTTAATATTAGCTAATGCTCCTATCCAGAGTGACTTACATTAGGGTGGTGGGCCAAATGATAGCCAAATCATAGTGCTCACAATAGGTTACCAGCAAAATGTGTAGAGCCCACACAAAACTGTATTCGTGTACCTAAATCAATTTCCCTATGTTCCACAATTTGACATCAACACATATTTAATCTGTTGTTGACCTACAGGAAGACTGCTCCATTAGAATGCAATTTTGTGTCGGTCCAAGGTAATGTTTAGAAGCCAAATATAGTGTCTTACCAATAATCAGTAGCTATCTTTTCAACAGTGATCCCAATGATGTTTTGTCAACAAAGTGAAGAATCACATTTGTCATGAAGTGATGGAAAGAGTTTCAATAACAACAAACAACAAGGTACCCTAGTCATGAAGAAATTTGCACACATGCATTAGCTGAAGACTACTCTAAACATCGCTCTTTTGAATGGGATCTTCTCCATAGCCCACCTACTTAATGTACAAATGACTAAGGTTAGCAAGGATATATTCATCTGTTCATAAAATACAACAGGTTTCAGCATTTACAGTGACCATACAGTTATGCTCAAAAGTTTGAAAACCCTTGGATAATTGGGAATATATGTACCATTTTAAAAAACCAAATTTGTGAGCAGTCAAAACAAATGTTTGTTTTTTCTTAATTAATTATATTCATTTTATTTCTTGTACCTCTTAGATTCACATTCAACTGTAGGTCATAACAGAATGGCACAATCATAAAACACCGCAACAAAGAAAACAATGAATTAACCCCAGTTGAAAAGTTTGCATACCCTTAGATCTTACTACTGTGTATTGCCCCCTTTAGCATAAATGAGAGTGGGCAATCTTTTAATTGTTGTCTATGAGTTCTTGCAGGTGGTATAGCTGCCCATTTGTCTTGGCAACATGCCTCTTGTCATGTAAAGTCTTTGGTCGTCTTGCATTAACCGCATGTTTGAGATCTCTCCGGAGTGCCTCGTTGATATTAAGGACAGGTGACTGTCCACTCCAGAACCATCACCTTGACACTGGAGGGTCAACTTGGCATTGTGCTTAGGGTCATTGTCGTGCTGGAATGTCCAACAGTGTCCGATGCGCAGCTTTCATGCAGAAGAATGCAAAATTGTCTGCATGCATGCTGCATTCATCTTGCCATAAATTTTCACAAGATTCCCCATGCCTTTAGAACTTACATACCCCCAAAACAGTGAGCAACCATCATGCTTCACAGTAAGGATGGGTATTCTGTTCACCAGGCCTTGTTGACCCCACTCCAAATATAGCACTTGTGGTTGTGACCATAAAGATCGACTTTGGTCATGTCACTCCAAATTACTGTGTGCCAGAAGCTGTGAGGCACGTCAAGGTGTTGTCATGCATATTGTAACCAGACTTTGTTGTGGCACTGGTGCAGTAAAGGCTTCTTCCTGGCAACTCGTTCATGCAGCTCATTTTTGTTCAAGTATCGTCATATTGTGCTCCTTGAAACAACCAAACTCTTTTTCCAGAGCAGCCTTTATTTCTATTGAGGTTACCGTTCAGGCTGACATTTCTTGTTCTACTTGACCTTGGCTTGGTTTCAAGGAATCCCTGAATTTGCCATGTCTTCATATTTTTTTATATATTTTTTCCATCTTTATAAAGTTCCATTACCTTGTTATGCATATCTTTTGACCATTCTTTTCTGTTCCCCATGGCTCAGAATCTATCTTACTCAGTGCACCCACGTGAAAGATAACAAACTTGTTGTCTATACACTGACACAAATTTCAATTTTAAAAGCCACAGGTTTGGGAAATTAAGCTTTAATTGCCATTTTCACCAGTGTGCGCCACCTTGGGATTCTGTAACAAGGCCAAACATTCAATGTATACTTTTGATCAACTATGTGACAATAAATGGCTTCATATGACCACTATCCTTAAATAAAATGACAATGACAACAACATCTAGAAAAGGTATTTCCTTGTCATTCTCAAAGTTGTTAGTGAAGCGTTTGATTATGTTTAAGATAACCTGGGGTTCATTGTGATGGGGTTATCTTGGGCCTCCTGCTGTGCTCATCAGCCCTTGCCCCAGGTCCTACAGAGATGAAGCCTGAGGTGGAAAACCAGGGACGCCACACAAAATAGATTCCACCACCCACAGGCATAACATAACACAAGCCTACCAGTGCTTTGCCTTTGAACACTCCCTCGTGAGCTATGTGTTTTTAATGCCTTGAATGCTGTCAGTACTACTTCCTCTGTGAAAGAAGGATACATACAAATGTTGTTTGAGAGAGGGTGTGTATTTGAGATTAGTCTCCTCTCCAAATGGTTGGTATTGAGTGTTGAGTGACTGAAGGTTTTATTGTCTCAAGTTTGTCTTTAAACAAACCTTCATAACAGAACCTATTTATATTCTTTTTTTTCAACTCAAAAATACATTAAGGATATTTCCCCTGCTGTCTCTTGTCAATGTTATATTGTAGTTATCCCTTTTATCATTTCGGAAGTGACAGTTTTATGTGTCAGTGTTATGCAGATGGGTACAGTATGTCTCATTTTAGTTCATAAACACTCTTTAGAACTTTAATTATAGGCTTTATTCCCATTGTAAACCAACCCCATTTATATCTGTCAACATTTCAATTAATGGTTATGAAAAACGGTTTTGTTTTCAGTTAAGTAATAAGGTTGTGATTACAGGCAAGCTTCTGAAAATGCTTTTGACACCCACTGTGAAGATAAATGAAGGCTTTTATTTTGTATTCTATTGCACAATAGAATTATGCAGTGTTTAATGTAATCTGACACACCGCCCCGTAACTTTTCTGTACACATCATAGTTAGCTCTTTTCTGTCTCTATATTTTCCTCTCACTCTCAGCATCTCTCGGAATCTCTGTTCTCTGTCGCTCTCTTCGAGCTCTTGAATAGGCTTAAAAACCATGTTATGGCCAACACACCTAGTCAATTATTTGTAGGACATCCGATTGCATGTGATTGCTCTTAAATATTCTGCAGACATTATCATTGGATGGTGACAGACAGCAACACATCTCATTTACACATGCATTTGAATCCCAGCAGCTGAATGCCCCACATGTTCTGTGTGGTGAGTGTAACAGATTAGGGGAACTACTGCTGTGCTTCATACTATCTTGCAGAGATTTATGACAAAAGAGTAACCATTGCCTCATCAATCTAAAATTCTCAAAACTAAACACACGGAAAAAAATGACACATGTACATAAGGTTAGTTGCATTAATCACAACGTCATATTTTTCATAATTATGGGCATGGTTCTCTTAGGAAGGGAGCCATTGCTCTCTACAAATGTAAATTGTAATGCATTACTTACAGGTCAGAATAACTGTGAATGTAATAGAAACTGACTCAGATCAAAAAGCCCTATCGGGAGCAACAGCTCTCTATGGCCCAGTCAAGCCGGAGGTCCTGGAACTCTGTAATCTATGTCTCTATCTCCTTCAGAGAGCGATGAGTGGCAAAACACCAAGTGTCCCGCAGTCAGCAACCCAACACAGGATCGATGGCTAGTTACAGTACAGAGAACTGGTAAGTTTAACTGACAGCTATGTGTTCCTCATTAACTTTAAATCATTTCAGCCATAGCCTTTGGCCCAGTCTATTTCATCTGCCATAATGTGCTCCTATAAGGTCACTGTCTAGTCAGACAGTCCATGTTGCTGCTCACTTAGGTCAGTGGAATAGCTTTGTCAGAAACCTGAGTTTGGTGTAGCAGTCTAAGGTCCAGACTGCGGACCCAAGTTGCTCTCTGGCAATGGGGGTTTAAGGCTCTTTAGCCTCTGATTACTACTATCCGAATGTAAAAATAAATTTTGAATAAAAACTAGAAGCATATACAGTGGGGAGAACAAGTATTTGATACACTGCTGATTTTGCAGGTATCCTACTTACAAAGCATGTAGAAGTCTTTAATTTTTACTATAGGTACATTTCAACTGTGAGAGACAGAATCTAAAACAAAAATCCAGGAAATCACATTGTATGATTTTTAAATAATGAATTAGCATTTTATTGCATGTGTATCATATACTTGTTCTCCCCACTGTAGAATTACTTCATGACTTTAGAATTTTGTGAACTATAGCCTACGATTCTACAAACCTAGACACAATGTAAACAAATAATTATAGAATGAATGACAAATAATTCATGTTGTTCCAGAGATTTATTAATATTATGAGTTTTTCTTCTGAATTCATCTGAAAAAATCTCAGTATGTTGTTCGAAAATATGTTTAGAAATACCTTTATTTACTAATATTTCTGCATAGTTTTAGTTCATTCAGCATTTGTAGAGCATTTGTTTTGCATTGTATTTATATTTTACACAATATTTAATATATATAGAAAAGTGTATTGGTGTATTTAAATTTTAAACAGCGTGTTGTGCAATGAGGTGTTAATAATATTGAATTTGAATGATTAGACTACCAATTTCCACCATGAGAGCTCAAAATTATAGCCCATTGTTGTGCTTCCAATTTTTACACCAGTCACTGAAGGAGGATTGAGCCCTTGGTTAAATAAAACCTTCAAAAGCTAGTATATTATATTAATTACAATTATATTAATTGGAAGTGCAACTCTTTTCACATTCTTTCTATGTTGTACATTGAAAATAACATAATTTTGACTAATGTTGTTTGTGTCAGTAACTCTTAGTTTGGACCCCTTTCAGGTAGTGATAAACAGAAAATATTTACGATCTATTATTCTATATACAGGAATCCGTTTAGACTGCAACAGAGTAAACAGGTTGTTTGTTTACTTCGGATACAACATGGCCCTCTTAATGGACTAACTGTTGGGGATGCCGGTGTTGGTGTTTTCTGGTGTTCTGCAATAATCACAAAGACAAAATGAATGAGGACCACACTAATATTTATAAGGCAGGTACTATTCACTAGGCAAGAGACTTCTTTGGAGCAAAGAATGATAAAAAAGACAACTTGAATGTAACTATATGAAAGCTAGGTATTCCAACCACGGTCAGTTATCATATTTGGTCCAAGAAGTGCAATAAAAACAAGTGTAGTTTACCACCATGATGCATAGTAGAAACTTCAAAATAAGCATTCAGACTTTTAACAATCTCTGTAGTGATATGTTGCCACATCTTAAGCACTTGGGTCTTGCAATATTATTTCATATCACCTTCAAAGGGAGGACTAGATACTAAACATGTAATCATTTCTAAATGGTTTATCTAATATGGATAAAAAATACCTGAAATAAAAACTGACATCCTGCACTTTAATGCCATAGACAATTTATAGTTTAAAATCCAAAGTGCTGGAATAGTGAATAGAAAAAATAAATGTGTCCCTTCAAATGTGTCCAAATATGAAATTTGAACTGCACTACACATGGTACTTTAAAAAAATGACGTAGACAGACAACACCCACAATCAATGTGTTTTCCTTGGATTTGAATTGAAAGTATTTACCTGTGAACCATTCATCTTATTGACCAGGGTTTCTTATGTAAAGTCTTTGAAGTATTGGTGAGCAGGTGTTATATGCAATAATTTCCTTAATTGTGGTGCGTTTCTAGTGGACAGCACTGATAGAGAGATCTGTTTGATAAATGTTTGTTCCATTGACATGCCAAGCAGACATTTTTACGTAGTGGGGGTATGCTTCATTGACATATTCTGTGGACTGGTCCGTACCAGGTACATTGATGCTGCTCTACCCATAGTACAGTTCAATGATCACTGGTTAAACTGTTTACTTATTGTCTATTAGTGGATGGGGGCATTCATGTAGGGAACATGTTCATTGCTGCACTGCAGTTATGCTATTATCAGTAAATCTCACTTTTATTTCCCTAGTCTAATTGTAGTTATGCAAATTCAAATAACTTGATTTTACTTAAAACTAATTGTTACATTGTGTAGTTTCATTCCCCGTACATAAAAAAGTCCTTACTTGATCGATGAACCATAGCAATCATATGAAATATTTGTTATTTATAGACTCTGACCCTGATTTTGATACATTTTGGAGTGATTTCATCCAAGGTTTGGAACAAGGACTCTGACATCAGAGGACACCCACAGAACTGCAGTTCTCCAGGGACTAAGCTTTCATGGATTTGGGGACACAGCTGGTTTAAGACCTATAGCCTCAGAGTTCAGATTATGCAAAAGAGGAGCATTCCCCTGTGTGCTGAAGTTATGTAAGCGTGCACTAAAGTCAGGCATCAAGGGAAAAAGAGCAAAATGACAAATGGGCTAAGCGAGAGAGACAGAGAAATACAAAGGTGGTAACCAAAGATAAAAAACAAACAAACATAGAGTCAGAAGCATATTAGTGAGAGTTTAAAGACTGTAATCAGATGCTGCTGAATAGCATTGTTGCAGCCTAACTTAGAGAAGACTGTGTTTGGTATGCACTGACAATCATTTTTTATTTTTTGTATCATTGGCAGTGACACAATTTGTTGCATCACTTAAAGGCAAATGGTTGATGCACTGAAAGTGTGTACAACAGCATTTTATATTACCAATACATTATTCACATTCATAGGGACACTTGCTGATATGGTTATATTGTCCTAAGATACATATTATAGTTAACACCCTATACTTTATTGGAAGTACACACTATTCAAAAGGGAGATGGTATCACATTTAACAGACAACATAATTGGATAACCTTAGGCTGTTTGTGGGGAGAGCCCTATAGAGTGATTTGTCAGGAAACCCAAACTAGTTAGATTTTTCCTGAATTCAACCAATGGAATTGTACTTCAGAATACATTATAAAAATATAATTTATCAAAGTTAGCTTATTTTAAAAATGTGTTGGCCATACCCATGCATTCTTTTAAACATAATGTTTAATATGCTGGAACTTTTTCATAAATGTTGGTTTTAAAAGGGGCTTTACAATTTGATATTTAGTTTTTTCACATTTTGTTGTTACCACCTGGGACTAATATAGGATTCTTATAGGATTTTTTCTCTTTGAATAACCCAGCATTACACATCACTTTGAAAGCTCAACATCTTGTTTTAATGTGACACATTATTGCAGTGTTTGCATCCTATAGCAGAGATACCATTGGCCTCTTAGTCTCTTCGGAACATTTACCTCCATGTCCAGTTTGTTTGATCAAATTGTGTTAAGAAATACAGCAATTGTCACTTTCCTAATAGATTAGGAAGTCACTGCATTTTATTTGATGTTAGTTGTTCTTACCTCTGAACAATGTTAGATAATGTAATAAAAAGAGCCATACAATCTAAATAGATTAATCAACAATACTTCATTATGTGTTGTCAAACAGCATGTAAAAACGAAAGTTAACATTAAAAAATATATTTAAAAAACATTGAAGGATTGTTTTGAGTTGTTACTGTATTATCAAGGTCATTTCAGGTAACACCTTAATATTTAAAATACTTTTCCATTGACCAAATATTGTTTGCTGCCCTATGTTTTGTTTCATTTCTGTAAAAATAAAATAAATAATTACTGTGGATGGTGAAGTCAGCAGTACCAAAATAACATGTAATGAGGAGCTGCATCCTTCTTTTGTCCACCTTGAAAATGCATTATTTTAAAGAGATCATAAGGCTCTTCAACCTTTTCATTTAATAAACAGTGTGTGATGTTACAGACCTCCTTTATTCAGTAACATTACATTAATGTATATTACACAGACAAGCAACTGGCTAACAAGTTGAGACCTTAAGGTGTAAATTATTTAAAAAGGACATAAATAGTCAAACAGTCATTTACAAATAAGCAGATTAAGGAAGAAAAATAATATAGATATTAATTTATTTTCTTATCAAAATATATTTTCATCATAACGATATTACTGACAGAGAAAGGCTGAAGCCCAGGTACATTTTTCCAATATCTCGTTTACATTTTCTGTCCTATCAAGTCTCCTGCCTTTTTATTTATTCAAGTTTCATCTTTATAAGAGAAATGTGAGTAAACACCAATGGCAGAGTACCATCTCATTAGTTTTGAGTGACATTCTTAGGACACATATTAAAGAAAAATGCATTCCAACCTTTCAATTGTAGTAGTTTTAGACGGTTTAGAGCCTTGAAATAATTTTGTTAGAAATAAATTGAAGCATCTTTGAAATGCAGTATCCATTAAAGAGATTGGATTTTATGGAAAGTATTAAGTAAACATGCATGTTTGGAAGTGTGTGGTGGGATCATGGGAAAATAATGTAATTAATGTCTACATTTTGTGAAATAGATAAACTTCCATATTTCAGGAACAGCAAAATAGTTAATGCGAATGAATTAATGTCCTTTTTCTGCAATGTCTGTCAGTCTGAATTAAGGTGTACATTTATCCATATTAGCATGCATATTAGCAAGTCAATGATATACAGTGTGCATGAAGTAAGAAGCAAATAATGACACAGTGAAAATGATAAGCTGAGAACTAGAGCTTCCTTTACTGTAGCTCTGTAATAATTGAGGCAGTTAATATTTTGTAGTTTTTTGGCTATATACATGAAAAGATTGGATTTCAATTAATCAGATTAACCACCGGTCCTTTATCTTTGAATATGCTATTATAAAAGTGTTTAACTGCCACTTTATAGCTGGCTATTGATTTAAAGACCTTGTGTTTATTTGTTGGAGGGGACTAGAGTAGAGGAGGTTGGGGAAATGACACATGGTCTAAAAGTTCAAAGATTTTTTTATTATTCCTCCAGAATGGTGAGCTAGTCATATTCTTCCACTACATAAGGGCAAAGACTCTGTTACCTTAACAATTTCCATCCAAAGTTTAAATTGACTAGCAAAGATAATAAAATCACTGGTGAATATAGCTAAAAAACATTCTGACTGAGCGTATGATTTTGAATATGCTTGAACCATTGTTTGTACCAAGATAAAGTACTAGGACTCCAACCACATTGGTGGTAAATTATCTTGCCATAGCCTAGGATGGCATGGTGGGTTCAGCTGCCTTGTTCATAGAACTGTCAAAGGCCTTTGACATTTCATCATTCCTTTTAATAAGCAAGCTGCAGTCATTAGGTTTAAGTGCTGATGGCGGCTAACCTGGATACACAATTCTCGCTATTGTGTTTAAAGGGGTCAAATGTATTGAAGTACATGAAGGAGTACCGCTGGGCTAAATTTTGGGTCCTCTGTTATTCACATTGTATATAAATGTCACCGAAAATACTGCACAAAACTTCAACACCGATTTTCATGCTAATGATTAAGTATTCTATTCCATTCCACCTTCTATGAGCAAAGGGATGCTTTCACAGTCTGACTTCCATGCGTCAAAGACTAACTCTCTCACCCTCAATTCTAGTTTTGGCTCACACCTTTAAAGAAATGCTTAATCCCATCCAAACAAACTCTTTTTTTGCTTATAAGTATTTATTTTGTGGGTGGGTATGATTTTTCACTGCATTATCAGAATATGGCCCATTAGAGTGGATGACATCAGTTTGAGCCATATCAATTTGAACTTTTGGCACCTCCTCCAGCCCAACCTGACAGGTCTGCAGTCGAGGCAATGGAGGAGAGAGGATGAGAGAGGTCTTTAGTTGGTACTGTACTTAGGCCACCTGTCACTCATAATATTAGTTGGTGAGTTATAGTCAGATATCCAAGCACACGGTTTCCCCATAATATTCATATTTTGATTATTTATTTTAAGGTGTACGCGTGGGCTAAGCAAAAACCTTATACTTGTAGAGAACCTGTGCTGTTGGGAAATTGTTATGGTAAAGGCAAAGAACATTGCAGAGCACGTGTATGCTTAAAATACAACAATATCCATTCATATTTACTAGACCACCTTCTGAATGAATGTCATCTGTCAAAATTAGCTGCGCATTTTGCACAAATTCCATTTCAAATTCCATCCAGTTGGCAAGGCATTCATGTGTAAAATGGGTGTTGCATACAAACTTGCCATCTGTCTTAGTGGTGGTTGGCTCATGAACAATTATGTTTATGTACAAAGAAAAGAAAAACAAATGAGCTAATAGTATAGATAATATGGCTAACAATAACGCTAACAATGCTAAGAATTCTAAAACAATGCTGAAGCTAACGTTCTCTTGACTTGAATGACTTCCAACCACCTTCAAAACTATATCTCCCCACGGCCTGATTGGCTTGATGCCACCTGCTATTATAGTAAGCTATGAGGAGCTATCAGCACATCTCAAAAAGAATGTATTTAATACGGGGCCCTTTCCTTCAGTGAAATTGTATTCCCTTGATTTGGTGCTTCTAAAATTTTAATCTTTCATTTGGCTTGATGACAAATTATCTATTAAAACACATTCTGATTTAAGAGAAACATTCATAATTGAAATAAGAAGAAAGGAAAGAAACGTTATAATTGGATTTGTGTCATAATAGATCCTGCTTATCAGTTGATACAAGAAAATAAAGGAAATGTTATGTCTGTTCTGGATTATAGGAATATTCATGTTACCATTATTTTTCTACAGGCAATCGAGCTAAGACAAAGGTCTCGTTTACAATGGAGCCCTGTATTACAGCATTACCTATTTGCCCCACCAGGCCTAAGGCTGCATCTTTTGCAAGGCTGCAGAATTACTTTTGACTCACTTTGTCAGAAATGTCCAGCCTATCTTATATAAATAACAACACAAGAACACAGCATTTTAGTACTGGATATACCAAGGATATCTTGTGCATCTGGAACACTTTGTAATTCAGAAAATATCCAAAACATATTGCCATATCAACTAGGAACATTTTTAATGCCAAAACAGTCAATTCCATTTCCAGATTTTAACCCAATGAATTGTGTTACCTTTCATCGGCTGAAAATGAGACTTCAGAAAAAATACACTGATAGTTGCAATCAAGGCTTATGAGAGTTGGAGCCATCTTTTTGGTGAGTCGTCTTTCACGGCTCCTTTGTGGAAAAGACACGACTCAATTGGCTCGCAAACAATATTTCATTCCAACCGCAACAAAACATCACTGAAAAAATATGTAAAACCAGAAATTCTAGCATAAAGAAATTACAAAAAAAGAAATTGCTCAGTGGTTATATGTGGCCTATACTCTATAGGGTTAGCCTATATGATCAACTAGCTTGCAATGCAATAATATGCACAGAGTCTTAAGAGTAGGGAACTCTCTAAAAACGCATAATTGACAGTGAGCGCATTGTGCATCATCCATGTTTCATGAACTTTCTCTGCATCAGTACTGAGGTATTTTATAGCTTGATGGCACCAAAATAGCCATTGTCTGGTATGAAAAGTATTTGTTTTTCACTATTCCCCATTACTCCACCAATATTACAACACACCTGCATGCATGTATTCATATTCATATTCTTAAAGGGACACATCCCCCTGGGAGGGGGCTTCGGTGGTGTGAATCATATCAGAGAGATTTCTGGCTCAGTGAAATTTGTTTCACGCATGTTCGGCCAGAAGAATCGAGGAAAGCTATTTTGCTCACAAAAATACACTCTACGTCACTGTGGGATTGAAGGGCCAGCAAGTTCTGAAAAATAAATCTTGTTGTGATTTGTCTAATTTTCCTTAGCCCCCAAGTTATTCTGATCATGCTATAATTACATTTTATGTGTTTGACTGTCCTTGATGGATAGCATTTTTTTAATCTGTGTAGCGGTTCAGAGAGAAAACACCACGTATTAGTTTAACCATTTGTTGGAGAACATATGTACAGCAATGTAAATGCAATGTCTTAGCATCAGGTTCTGCTCCTCTGGAGTAACTCATTGCATCACATGATGGTATATAAGCTACCACCAACAGTACCACCACCGTAATATTATTAATAGCAATCCCTATAAGCAAAGCGCAAGGTACACAGTACAGATCCCTATCCACAAAGGGAACAGTACTGACCCCTCTCCACAAAAAATGTCACCTGCTCACTATGTAGTGCTATATAATGTGGACAGATTCTCTTCATGAAAGGTAAATAATACGATTGCCGATGGCACAGTCATTTCTATTATTTATTATACAGTCAACCTAGCACTTACATCTAGGCAAAATCACATAACTACTACCTGTAATTACTTCCTACTCACCTGAAAATGCACATTCACAAATACCAAGAAATAACAACTGTTATCATGAAGTGAACAATTATTTTGAATATGACCAGAAACAACCCATTGTTATCTGATGATCTAACCTCAACCCCAGATTGCGGCCTGCAGCTATGTTAGCATTATTATTTTACACTCAGAACTAAACTGTGATAGTTAAAACACGGCAGTTGGCGCCAGTGTCTTCTGAGGAACTTCATCTCAAACAAACAAAGCATTCATTTACATGTATTAATATTAAGTATAGATGCTTGCTTCTTAACAAGGCTGAGGAGTATGCTAGGTGTTTGTAACAGAAATGATGATCCACAAGTTCATTGTTATGAGGTTACTTCTTGATCTTGTCACACTTCTTTTAAATGTATTTTAATAAGGATCCCTTGCACTTGAAAGCAAGCCAACCTCCGCCTGAGGCACGTAATTCCCCATTAATTAAATGTATTTATTCAACAGCATGATCAAGCTTTAGTGCAGCTTCTCTTTTTCAAACTACCCTTTTGAAGCTGCTATGTACCTAACACGCTGACATACACAATTGTTATTTTTCTCCACAGATTGCACATATCTTCATTTCATTCAGTAGGCATTCAGCAAGGCATTCAAGTAGGCAATCTGCAAGGCATTCAGTAGGCCTATGAGAAGAAATATAACAAACAAGTAACTAAGTAACCTGACTAAATAACCTGACAATATATCAATTACATGGAAAGCCTGAAAACAGAACATTCATACTAAGATTTGTTTCAGTTCATTCAGTTCAAAAGCCTTGACCTTGATTTCGACAAACTCACATTACCTTGGAAATAAAGGATGACAAATCTGCAGAAGGTAGAGCTGAATACTTTTATGTTTTTCATTTTTCCAAGATGATGTAAAGAAGGGGAGGCATTTATTCTGTTCTTATTACAGTAATTCAGATCTATTATAAAAACCTCAGAATCTCTTATGTTCTTACTTACCAATCTCTCTTCTGCCATGGTCACCTTTGGCATATGCAATGGCATTTTCACAGTTCAATAGCACATTCCTGACACCACAGACCCTTCAATTTGTCACTGGGAAGAGAGATTTAGCCAAAATATTCAGAAGCAAATAGTAATGCTACCCCATAACATAAAACATTTTTTTGTTAATATGCACTTTTAATACTTTCCAATTCATCAAGGCCAAAAAAGATAAGTTGTAAATCAGCAGGTCACTGTGGAATTATGGTCAGAATAAGCTGACTCTGTTGCTGATCTTTGTAAGAAAATATGCAGATGATGAAGCCCGATTTGGTGGTCCTGTGATGGCATCACGTGGTGGTCCATGTGATCTGTGTTTGTGATGCTGGTTGAAATAACTGCCTATTTCACTAAAATAATGTTGGAGGCAGCTTAAGATATTGCATCTTGTTGTATGCTGTATGGTAGGTATATGTATATTCAATTTTCTGTCATAAGCTCTATTGGATATTCCTGCAGGCACAATGCCAGTTACATTCTCCTTCAAAATACGACACAGCATTGTGTTGTATGACAAACCTGCACATGTTCCCTGCTTGAAAAGTTAAATTTGACAAACAGGCAAAATAACTGTTATAACCATCTTCCCATCTCTAAAGGTACTTACATAGCTAAAATCCTTGGTAAATACACAGTTGAATTATGAATATATATACCTTTAAATCTGGTTTTGAGATGGGTTTAACACTGCATTTGGTTTTCTTGCCAAAGCACTGGATCACAAACCAAATTGTGTGGCTCTATTTTTGACATGTCAAAGGCTTCTGAAACAGTTGAACATTCCATTCTGATGAAGACACTGATGTCTAAGGGCTTGGCTCTATACACCTGATTATGGTTTCAGAATTATTCTAGTGATAGAACCCAAGTTGTAATGGATACTGCTGAATCTAATTTTGTAATTGTTCACAAAAGAGTTCCCCAGTGATAAATTTTGGGTCATTTTTGTTCACTTTGAATATTAAGGATATCTGTAACTCTGCAAGAAATGGGTATTTTCATTTCTATGCTGATGAGAGTACTGTAACCTGCCTTCCCGTCTCTTTCTCAAGCATTTCCATACTTGCTGTCTCTTTTCCAACAACAAAAAATACATTAACAGATCATAAGCTGGTGCTAAATGCAAGTAAACCTAATATATATTATTTGCTAAGTTCCAAAATCAACATTTAGATGGTTTCAACATTATTACCCTTGCAATTTCTGTCATAAAACGTTTTCCCACCTACAAATAACTGAGGAATTG